>JAAGEH010000393.1:55184360-55393150 GCA_011751065.1 Lasiurus cinereus
CTCTCTCTCTCTCTCTCTCTCTCTCTCTCTCTCTCTCTCTCTCTCTCTCAGAGCCTCTAAACTGCTGCAATTCTGGATCCCCGAGCTCCGGGACCATACGAATCTGGGTCCCCAGGATTTCGCCCAATTCTGGGGTTTAGTGGAGTTAGAAGTGACACAGTTGAGATGCTTTGTCTCCGGTCCTCTTGTGAAAGCCAGCGGCACAATCAGCATTCAGTTTTCTGTGCGCAGTGCTGTGCTTTCTGCCCGACTTCTGCCCTCCTGTGACTCCCCTAATTTCCATGCACTTCTCCCTTTTCACAGGCCAAGCTCCCCCTGTATGAGTTTCGGCTGGACCTGGGGTTTAGTGTCGTAGGATAAGGGGTACAATGCCATTGGGAGTCTCCCTCCAGAGAAAGCCAGCCAGGTTCTCGGGTACCTGCTCTCTCCATGTGCACGGCTCCGTACCTCCCTTTTTGCAGCTCCTCTGGGTCTCTGTGAGCCACTCTCGTTCCTTCTAGTTGTGGAATTTCCACTCAGCCAGCTTTCCTGTGGTTCTGGATGATGTCCTCTGTCTTTTAGTTGTAGTTTTAAAATTGTTGTGCAAGGCAGTAGTGTAGGTGTTTACTTATTCCACCATCTTGGTTTGCCCCCCTGTTTGTTTATTTTTAATTGTCACCACACTTTACAGTTGATATTAGCGCTCATTCTTGGTGTACATTGTATGGGTTTTAATACATATATAATGACATGTTCCCACCTTTATAGGATCATACAGGATTCTTTTGTTGCTAAAAATTGTTTGAACACTAGGGACTAAATTCCATGCTTATTCTCTATGGAATGATGGATAATAGAATAATTCTTTAATTGGGCAATATGAGAGTCAAATCATTGACAGAAAGATTTAAATTTGCCATTTTATTAGACATAATTTCAGTGAGGGGGCAGAGGACAGGGGGAGCAGTGAATAATCTATGGACAACAATAAACATTAAATTGAAAGAATCAGAAATTACTCTTTTATTGTTGTTGGTAATGCTCACTCGAGGATAAAGGTTATTAAAGCAGGTTCTATTACAGCTATCCATAATCATAAGTAGGGTTTATTTTTACCCCATTCTTGCAGACAGATTACTGAAGCACAAGGGATAGCCACTTCTAAAGAATTTCACAGGGGTAGGAATGGGAGGATAACAGGGTTATATTTCAAGTATTTTTTTATTCTAGATTTCAAGTTATGCTTATATTTAAATGATTATTATTCTCAATTCATCATTGCTTCAATTAAATTTATTTCAGAAGAACATTAAGTAGAATAAATGAATTAATTCTTGACATAGACATTTCATTTCTAAGTCCACATTTCTATGGTTATTTTAATGATATCCAGTATTTTAGGAAGATGTAGTAAAATATGTTTGGATGTTTCTGCATTGCAAACAAACAAACAAACAAAAAACAAACAATAGCTATAGTTCTTCATTTGTGGCCAAGGATGCCTTGAAATTGCATGAAGTGGAATTGAGAGTCTAGAGCTGTGGGGAAAATGTGTATAGAAGACCGGCAAGGCTGGTTCCACCTTCTGCATTTTTCAATTTGTTTTCTTATCAGCATGCCTATACACTAGAAAGCATTAGGCACAGACTCTTTGATAAGCATTTGGTAATTTCTTCCAGTGTCCTCCAACCCCCTTATGAAATCTCTTTAAAAAGTTTTTCCATTTAAAATAAAAGGAGTTACAATACAAATACAAAAACAAATTGTTTTAGCATCAGAGACTAAAGTGCATATGCATCATGCTTTATGCTAATCCTTGGATGGATGAGAGGGAGGAAAGCTGGCTGGAAAAAAGAGGGATTAACGAGTTTGCTCCCAACATATATAACTGTGAGGGACTTTCTTACTTATAAGGGTTTGAAGGTTAAAGTCTTGCATGCTGCTTAGCAAGTAAGATTCCTGGAACTAAGCCAGATAATTGGCTTAGGTTTATTTAGGAGGAAATGAGTTTATTAAAAAGAATTCTGAAAGTTTTCAGAATGAATGATAAGGTTGAAACTACAGAACTGGAAAACCAGCAGGCATTGGTGGACATAAAAGGGATGTTTGAGTAAAATTTGATGAAGATGCTGCATCTAGCAACTACTTCAGTAGGCATTTCACCTTCACTCTTGCTGGACCCTTGAGGTTTTGCTGTTGTTATTGTGAATAATTTCTCAACTGCAACTTTATCCCTTCAAGAATCAGCAGTCATAGGTATGGTCATAACGAATAAATGTTTTATCTGGCTTTTTGTCTTTATAAATGGAGATTAGGCTCTACTTTCCTTCTATTGCTCACATAATAAAAGAATCCTCTACAATAAGAAAAGGAATCAGAACTGAATGGTCAAATAGGGGAAAATATGTACACTATGTTGCTGATTGGAGAAAAAGGGGATAATGTTATTAACCTACCATCTTCAGATGTTTAAACTTTTTAGGGTAACTTGATAAGAAGGTTTGATTCTCCTCAGATTATGATAACACTTCTAAGGGCCATTACTAGCTTCAATTATCATTATTTAAATATTGAGCATATATGTATAGTTACATAGATAATATTCATAACCTGGATTTTGGTTTCTTTAATTCTATTGACCACCATGAGAGTGTTAATACCACCGCTTTATAAATGAAGACAATAAGTATCAGAGAGGTTAAGGAAGTTCATTGCCCTATTGTAAAGAGATCTCTACCAGGGTTAGGTTCCATATCTTTCCAATGAAAATCCTATTTTGGTACAGTTTTGCTTTTATTTTTATTTTTCATCTCAAGTTCTACTGCCATGAACAACATTATGTGGTAACATTTTACCCTAAATTAATGTTCTCATACATTGGTTTTATTGTTCTTTACTTACACATAGATAGTGATTTGTATATGCCTGCATTAGAAATCTCATTCAATTGTAAGGCTTTGTCTTTATATACTGCAGGCTTAGCACAGTGCCTAGCATATAAAGGATGACAGTTGCATATTCACTTTATGATAGAGAACTATAAGAAGAAAAAGAAGGCAAGAAAATGGGATGGTAAAGGAAAAATGAAAGAAAAAAAATAGAGTGAAGAAGGAAAGGGATTCATTTTGAAACATATACATATGTACATACAGTTATTTTAATGATATAAAATGTGACGACTCTATGAATCCCACTTTAATACTTGAGGCCCATAAGTATTTGTATTATTATTTTTAATCATGAAGATGATCTATTTATCATAAGATCTTCTAGTATTCTAAAGGAAATTTATGGACCGATGTAACCAACAGAGTTTACTGTTACACTTCATTGATTAGAGCTGGTCTTCAGTTATCTCTTCAGTAATTTTTATCTGGTATCAATTTTTCTTCTGAAATTAAAGTATGGATAAAAGGGCTTTTGAACTGGAAAGTGACTTACGTGATTATGAATTTAAGACAAAGGGTTATATTTCACTTCTTTGAAAATGCATAATGTTCTGTAAAGGTATTAAGAACTCTTAGAAAGGGCTTCCTGATCTGAATAATTGCAAATGTCAAAGGATGGGAGTTCTCTGATAGTGATTCCATCTCCAGAATGTCAGGTGTTGGTGCAAAGGTGACATGAATGATTTGAATGAGTTCTTCTATATCTCAGTGATGATCCTGCAGGTAAATGAAAGCAGTGCTTAATAACCCACAGAAATTTTTTCAAAGTCAAAATGTCAGAGGTAACCAAACTATTTAGCTTGTGTTCATAGCTTTACTTTGCATTATGTAAATGGACGCTAAGAATTTATTGCATATTGGTAAATTAAGGAAATACAATTTTTGTACAGTTGAAAGAGACACTGTGGCTTTTACTAATATACTAATAGTCATTAGGGTGATATTTTAAATTAATTATGATTAGTAATTAAAAATTCTGGATAATATTATTTCTTTAACAAATATGCCCAAAATATGCAGAGCTAATCCTGTAAACATTCCCATCCACATAACGCCCAGAGTAGACACATAACATTATTTATATCCCAGAAGCCCTTGCTCTGCCCTTTACCAGTCACTACTCCTTTCCAAGGGTAATCATTATCCGACTTCTAACATCCCTAACTTGCTATTATAAATAGCACTGCTGTAAGCATTCTTATATGTCTCTTGAAATATATACATACATGGACAGGATGTCCTAAAAAATGCATACACACTTTGAATAATTATAAAGTCATTGTTTACTAAAATAGATTTCATTTTCAAAATGTAATAGAATCTACAGACATTGTGTATACATGTTTTGGGACACCCTGTTTGTGTATGTATGTGTCCATATATGTCTGTATTAGGTATATACAAATATCTCATCTATATGGATATTTAGACATCCTTTATATACATTTGTGTTAGCTATATAGAGAAAGTCCCTGAAAATACGATGACTTGATTTACAAATTTTCAATTTTACAATGGTGCAAAAGTGATCTCTATTAGTAGAAAAAATGTACTTTGAATTTTGAATTTTGATCTTTTCCTTGTTATGATACTTTCTCATGATGATGGCAATGGCAGTAACTAGCCATAACTCCAAGTCAGAAACATGATCATGAGGGTAAACATTCAATACTTTCCAGGGTACCGTGTTACTAGTGATTTCTGGATATTGTGTTCTGAGTACATTTAAGGTAGCTTAGGCTAAACTGTGTTGTTCAGTAGTTTAAATCTATTATATGCATTTTGACATGATATTTTCAATTTATGATGGCTTTTTCTGGACATAACATTGTAAGTTGAAAGGCATCTGTACTTTGGATGGAATCATGCAGTCTTGCTTTTGTAAAAACTTACAGACATATACAAAGCAATTGTACCAATTTACTTTTCCACCAGAAGTACATGGAAGTTCCAGCTGCTTTATATCTTTGTCAACACTTATTATTAGCTCTCATTTTCATTTTAGCCATTCTAATTGTAAAACTAAAATACTCTATTTTTTGTCTACTTATATTCTTTCATGTCCCCAACAGGATCTAATTAATATTAATCAAAATAAAGACTTTTAGTTTATTTTATACTTAAAGACTATAAGGAATTATTCATACTGTTTTCTAGACTATAACACATTGTTGAAAAAGTAAAATTTTACTTCAGTTTTAAGGGAACCAGATCCAATAGTGGAATATAGTGTAAATATTTTAATAATTTTTTTATTTATTAAAAAGGTTAACTATTTTGTAAAATTTTAATGTGTATGATGGAGTTCAAGATGGCCTGTTCTTACACTCTCTTTATGAAAAACAATTACATGCATAATTATGTTGTAATACTATTACTATAATGAAAGTCTCTCTCTTATTGAAACATAACATCTGTCCCTAATGATTTTAAATAACTGAAAATCTCCTTTTATGTAATTTATTTCCAAAATAATATTACATTAAATTAATTTTAATAATAAATGTTTAGTATAATTTAAATTCTTTAGGAAACTGAGCAGCTGTCATGATTAGAAATTAAAGTTTGTTCCTGGTAAAGTAAAAGGCAAAGGCTCCACACAAATTTTGGAGCTGGTATAGAATCAGAGAGTATGATGAGGTTTAATATGGTTGGTAGGCCAAAAAAGGAGCTAAAAGAAGCCAAAAATATAGTTATCTGAATCGTCAAAGACTACAAAAGCCATAAAAAATATTGTATACCAACTACTAGTATACATAATATTTTTTAAAGTAAAAACAAACAAACAAAAAAAGAATACTTATTTACTTAAAATTAATAGTTTTCAGCTAGGGGTGATGTTGCCTCTGCCTGAAGCAGGAGACATTAAGCAATGTCTGGAGATATTTTGGTACTAACACCACAATTATCTAGAAACAAGGGATCTGCAACCCATTCTAAAATGTCAAAAATTCCTTCACAATGCAGGAATATCCAGTCTGAGAGTTAACAGTGTCTGGGTTCAAATACCCAGCTCTAAGTTCAAAACAAATGATAATCTTCAAATTAAATAAAATTAAACACCTGCTCATGTAACCCACATGTGAGACTAATTTCTGCATAACTCGTAATTTTTATTATCACTGAAATTAATATTGGTGCTTTATTTATAAATATACTAACTTGTATAGTTTCCATATAAGTGTAAATGTGATCAAGTCTTTTTTTTAAATTTAATGAATTTTTATTGTTCAGGTTATTATAATTGTTCCTCTTCCCCCCCGTCCCCTCGCCACGCCCATAGCTCTCCTCCACCCAGCCCCAACCTCTCACTCTGCCTTTACCTCCCCTCCTTATTGTCCTCATCCATAGGTGTATGATTTTTATTTAGTCCCTCACTACACCCCCCTCAACCCTTTCCCCCTAGAATTGTCAGTCCACTCCCTTTCTATGGCCCTGATTCTATTATATTCACCAGTTTATTCTGTTCATCAGATTTTGTATTAACTTGAATTTTAGATGCACTTGTGTATAGATATGTAATTGTTGTTCATAATTTTGATCTTTACCTTTTTCTTCTTCTTCCACTTCTTAAAGAGTACCTTTCAGCATTTCATATAATATTGGTTTGATGCTGATGAACTCCTTTAGTTTTTTTTCTTATCTGTGAAGCTCTTTATCTGCCCTTCAATTCTGAATGATAGCTTTGCTGGGTAGAGTAATCTTGGTCATAGGTTCTTGATATTCATCACGTTGAATATTTCTTGCCACTCCTATTTGGCCTGCATAGTTTTCTCCTGCTGCTTTTAATATTTTATCTTTGTCTTTTGATCTTGGTATTTTAATTATGATGTGCCTTGGTGTGGTCCTCTTTGGATTTCTTTTGTTAGGGGTTCTGTGCATTTCCTAGCCTTGTAAGTCTATTTCTTTCACTAGGTGGGGAAGTTTTCAGTCATTAATTTTTTTTTTATTGTGTAACATGTATACATATCTCCCCATTGCCCCCTCTCCCTCTAGGCATACCCCCATCCCCCAGTGTCTATGTTCATTGGTTATGCTTATATGCATAGATACAAGTCCTTTGATTGATCTCTTATCTACCCCAACTCTACTTAATCTTCCTGCTATAATTTCACAGTCTGTTTGATGCTTTACTGCCTCTGTATCTATCCTTTTGTTCATCAGTTTACAATGTTCTTAATAATCCACAAATGAGTGGGATCATGTGGTACTTCTCCTTCATTGACTGGCTTATTTCACTAAGCATAAGGCTCTCCAGTTCCATCCAGGTTGCTGCAAATGGTAAGAGTTCCTTCTTTTTAATTGCAGCATAAAATTCCATTGTGTAGATGTACCACAGTTTTCTGAACCACTCATCTGCTGACGGACACCTAGGCTGTTTCCAAATTGTAGCTATTGTGAATTGTGCTGCTATGAACATAGGGGTGCATAAATCCTTTCTAATTGGTGTTTGTAATTTCTTAGGATAAATTCCTAAAATTGGGATTGCTGGGTCAAATGGGAGATCCATTTTTACTTTTTAAAAAAAACTCCATACTGTTCACAGTGGCTGCACCAGTGTGCATTCCCACAAAAAGTGCACAAGGGTTCTTTTTCTCCACATCCTTGACAACACTTGTCGTTTCTTGATTTGTTGATGATTGCCATTCTGATAGGTGTAAGATAGTATTGCATTGTCGTTTTGATTTGCATCTCTTGGATAATTAGTGACTTTGAACATGTTTTCATGTGTCTCTTGCCTTCCTTCTGCCATCTTTCGAAAAGGTTCTATTTAGATCCATTGCCCATTTTTTTATTGGATCATTTATCTTCCTTTTATTAAGTTGTATAAGTTGGCTGTAGATGTTGGAGATTAAACCTTTATCAGTGATAACATTTACAAATACGTTCTCCCATACAGTGGTCTTTCTTGTTGTTGTTTTTGATGGTTTCTTTTGCTGTGCAAAACCTTTTTATTTTGATATAGTCCCATTTGTTTATTTTTCTTTAGCTTCCATTGCCTTTGGAGCAGTATCAGTGAAGCAGTTCTTTCGGCATATATCTGAGATTGTGCTGCCTGTGAATTCCTCTAATATTTTTATGGTTTCCCTTCTAATGTTTAAGTCCTGTATCCATTTTGACTTTATTTTTGCATTTGGTGTCAGTTGGTGGTCCAGTTTCATTTTTTTGCATGTATCTGTCCAATTTTCCCAACACCATTTGTTGAAGAGGCTATGTTGACTCCATTGTATGTTCATGGCTCCTTTTTCAAATATTAGTTGAGCATAGTGGTTTTGGTGAATATCTGGATACTCTATTCTATTCCATTGGTCTATATGTCTGTTTTTGTGCCAGTACCAGGCTGTTTTGAGAACAGTTGCTTTGTAGTATAGCTTGAAATCTGGTATTGAGATCCCACCTACTTTATTCTACTTTCTCAGAATTGCTCTGGCTATTCGTGGTCTTTTTTTGTTCCAGAAGAATATATGAAGAATTGTTTCTAGGTCGTGAAATATGTCATTGGTATTTTAATGGGTAGTGCATTGAATGTATAGATTGCTTTGGATTATATGGACATTTTAATGATGTTGATTCTCCCAATCCATGAGCATTGTATGGTCTTTCATCTGTTAACATCTTCCTCTATCTCTTTTTTCAGTGTCCTGTAGTTTTCTACATATAGGTCTTTTACCTCTTTAGTTAGGTTAATTCCTAGGTATGTTATTTTTTGTGGTGCAATGGTAAATGGGATTGCTTTTTTAGTCTCTCTTTCTGTATATTAGTGTATAGAAATGCCACAGATTTTTTAGCATTAATTTTGCATCCTGCTACATTGCCAAATTCATTTATTAAGTCAATTAGTTTTGGGATTGAGTCCTTTGGGTTTTTTATGTACAGTGTCATGTCATTTGGAAATAAGGACAGCTTTACTTCTTATCTTCCAATTTGGATGCCTTTTATTTCTTCTTCTTGTTGAATTGCAATGGCTAATACTTCCAGTACTATGTGGAACAGGAGAGGTGAGAGTGGGCATCCGTGTCTTCTTCTTGTTCTTAGGGGAAATGGTTTTAGTTTTTGCCCATTGAATATGATGTTAGCTGTGGGTTTAACATATATGGCTTTTATGATTTTGAGGCATGATCCTTCTATTCCCAGTTTGCTGAGAGTTTTTATCAAGAAGGAGTGTTGGATTTTATCAAATGCTTTTTCTGCATCAATTAATATGACTATGTGATTTTTTATATCTCAATTTGTTTATGTGATGTATCACGTTTATTGATTTGCAGATATTGTACCATCCCTGCATTCCTGGGATGAATCCTGCTTGGTCATGCTGTATGATCTTTCTGATGTACTGCTGGATCCGGTTTGCTAGAATTTTGTTGAGGATTTTGGCATCTATGTTCATGAGAGATATTGGCCTATAATTCTCTTTGATTGTGTTGTCTTTATCTGGTTTTGGTATTAGGGTGATACTGGCTTCATAGAAGGTGTTTGGAAGTGTTCCTTCTTCTTAAATGTTTTTGAATAGTCTGAGGAGGATAGGTTTTAATTCCTCCTTGAATGTTTGGTAAAACTCCCCTGTGTAGCCATCTGGTCCCGGGCTTTTATTTGCTGGAAGCTTTTTGATGACTGCTTCAATTTCTTCCATAGTTATGGACTATTGAGATGTTTAGATTCTTCCTGATTGAGTTTTGAGATGTTATATTTTTCTAGGAATATGTCCATTTTTTGCAGGTTGTCCAATTTGTTGGAATAGAGTTGTTCATTGTATTTTTTAACAATCCTTTGTATTTCCACAGGGTCTGTTGTTATTTCTCCTCTTTCATTTCTAATTTTGTTTATTTGGGTCTTCTCTCTTTGCTTCTTGGTGAGCCTGGCTAGAGGTCCATCAATCTTGTTTATCCTTTCAAAGAACCAGCTCTTTGTTTTGTTGATCTTTTGAATTGTTTCTTTCGTTTCCATGTTTTTTATCTCCGCTATGATCTTTACTATTTCCTGCCTTCTACTTACACTGGGCTTTTCTTGTTGCTCTCTTTCTAGCTCTTGGAGTTGTACGGTTAGGAAATTTATTACCATTGTTTCCTGATTTTGGCAGTAGGATTGTACAGCTATGAACCTCCCTCTCAAGACTGCTTTCACTGTGTCCCATAAATTTTGTATTGTTGTGTTGTCATTGTCATTTGTTGTCATGATGTTTTTTTTATTTTTTCCTTGATCTCTCTGGTTAACCAGTCATTGTTTAATAGCATGTTGTTTAGTCTCCATGTGTTTGATTTCTTTATATTGTTTTTATTATAGTTGATTTCCAGTTTTATGCCACTGTGTTCTGAGAAAATCCTAGATATCATTTCTATCTTCTTGAATTTGAAGAGACTATTCTTATGACCCAACATATGATCTATATTTGAAAATGACCCATGTGTACTAGAGAAGAATGTATATTCTGTGGCTTTGGGGTGAAATGTTCTGAAGATGTCAATTAATTCCATCTGGTCTAGTGACTCTTTAGGATTGATGTTTCTTTACTGATTTTTTGTATAGAGGATTTGTCCAGTGGTGACAGTGGGGTATTAAAGTCTCCTACAATATGATTGTATTGCTGTCAATCTCTCCCTTAATATACTCCAGGACTTTTTTTTTAATGTATTTAGGTGCTCCTATATTGGGTGTATATAAGTTTACCAGTTATTTCTTCTTGATGTATTGTTCCCTTTAGTATTATGAAGTGGCCTTCTTTATCTCTTGTTATGTCCTTCACTTTGAGTTCTAATTTGTCAGATATAAGTATTGCAACTGCAGAGGTTTTTTTTTCATTTCCATTTGCCTGAAATACCATCTTCCATTCCTTCACCCTCAATCTGTGTGCATCTCTTTTCCTGATGTGGGTTTCTTGCAGATAGCAGATAGCAGATATACAGACTATGTTTTCTTATCCAATCGGTTACCCTATGTCTTTTGATTGGAACATTTATGCCTTTTACATTTAAAGTTATTATTGATAAGTACTTATCTATCGCCATTTTTAGTCTTTACACTTGTGTTCCTTCTTCACTTCCTATTTCTTTTTATTACAGCAGACCCTTTAACGTTTCTTGCATTGTTGGTTTGGTGGTCATATATTCCTTTAATCCTTTTTTGTCTGTGAAGCTTCTGATTTTACCTTCAATTTTGATTGAGAATCTTGCAGGGTACAGTATTCTTGGATTCAGACCCTTCCTTTGCATGACTTTGTATATTTCATTCCATTCCCTTCTGGCCTGATGATTTTCTGTTGAGAAATCCGTAGCTAGTCTTCTGCAGGTTCCTTTGTAGGTAACTTTCTGTTTCTCTCTGGCCGCTTTTAAGATTCTTATTTTGGTGTTTGCCAATTTAATTATACTGTGTCTTGGTGTCGATTTGTTGGGGTTCATTTTTCTTGGGACTCTGTGAGCTTCTTGGATTTGTGTGGGAATTTTCTTTCCTATATTGGGGAAATTTTCTGTCATTATTTCTCCAAACAGGTAATCTAATCCATGCTCAGTTTCCACTCTTTCTGGAACCCCAATTATGTGGATGTTGTTTTGTTTCATGTTATCCCAAAGTTCCCTTAGGCTCTGCTCTTACTTTTTAACTTTTTTTTCTAGAAGCTGCTGTACTTGGGTATTTTTTTGTGCTGTGTCTTCTACCTCACTAATGTGATTCCCTGCTTCTTCTAGTCTACTTTTGATGCTTTCTATTGAGTTATTTATAGTAGTGATGTCATTTTTCATTTCTTCTTGATTATTCTGCATTTCTTTTAGGTTCTTCTGCATTTCTTCTTGATTATTCTGCATTTCTTTTAGGTTCTTCTGCATTTCTTCTTGCTCCTTCTGCATTTCTTCTTGCTTGTACATTTCCTCTTGGCTCTTACTCACATTGTCAATTTTGTCTTCCATTCTTTTCATCCACCTTATGATCATTTCTCTGAAGTCTTTCTCTAGCAGGCTTATTTCCACTTCTATTTCATTTACTTCCTTTTCTGGTGAAACCTGCCTTTCTGTCTTATGTTGGCTGTTTCTTTTTCTGCCCATGGTCTTTCTTCTAAGGGTGTCTGGTTATGTAGTTCTCTTTCCTATGTTGATTGAAAGGCACAAACTACAACACGACCAGGTACAATACCCAAGGCACTGAATGGAAATGTATTCAGGATGTTAATAATCACAAATAAGGTGACCACTAATGAAAGAGAAATTAGGGTTAAGTAGAGAAAGAAGAAGAGGAAAATGAGGGGAAAAAATAAAGAAAGAAATGCCAAAATCAATTTGGGAAAGGTAGAAAAAAAAAGAAAGAAAGAAAGAAAGAAAGGAAGGAAGGAAGGAAGGAAAGAAGGAAGGAAGAAAGAAAGAAAGAAACATAAAATAAAATAAAATAAAATTAAAAAATAAAAAGGAGAAGAAGAAGAAAAGAGAAAGAGAAAAAAGTCAGATAGAAAACAAAGAGGATAAGAGAGAAAAGGGGAACAAAATATAGATGTCAGAAGAAAACACCAATAGAACATTCTTAATCCCAACAAATGCCGGCAAATAGTACCTGGATATTAATACAAACTATAAATAACAACTGGTATCGAGGGAGGTGAGGTAAAAGAGAGGTTAAAAACAAACCAATACAAGCAAACAAAAAGCAAAATAAAACAGGTAGAATGAGCTAAAACAATCACACCAAAAAAGTACAAAAAATCTATATAATCACCATTCAGGCAAACAGCAACAAAGGGACATAGAGAAAAATAACTTTTTGGATAGCAAAGACAAGAAGAGAGAGGTTTGTATGGAGTTGGAGTAGGGGATTTGAAATTAGATATATAAGTGGGGTGATATTTTAACCAGGTAAAGAGAAAGAATAGGGAGAATCTAAAGGTGGAAATGGGAAAGAGAAAACAATACAATAAAATGGGGAAAGTTAGGTGGAAAGTGTTGGCATAAAGGTAGAGTTGAGTTGGAGTAAAATTATGCTAAAGGAAAGATGAAAATAGAATATAGAACTGTAATCCCGAAGTAAAATAAAGGGAAAACAAAATGACACTTGTTTTTTTTTTCCAAAAAGGTAAAATAATAGTAGTAATAATACTAGTTGGAAACAAAAATGTAATAATTAAAAAGGTAAAATCAATTGAGGAAGAAAGAAAAAAAATTGTTTTTTAATTAAAATATGCAAAAACAAAAAAATATAAAATAAAGAAAAAGAAAAATAAATATAATGGTCATTCACTTCTGCTATTGTTCTGCTTGGCACTTCTGTTTCCCAGTCAGGAAGGTTTTACAGTTCCCTGTGTTCCACTGCGAGTTGTGTTTTAAACTCTTTATTCTTTTGTGGTTATGGGAGAGTCAATTTGTGTGTCTTCCACTGGGCAGCAGTGTTTTGGAATTGACCTCTGAGACTAAGCACAGAACCTTTCTAGGCTGTGCTCAGATCCTGCTATTCTGTGGTTCTCAAAACCAGTTTGTGGGGATTTTGCAGCCGGGACACTGAAATAACTCCCAGGCTGTCCCTCTGCCTCAGATCGAAATGAATCGCTTTCCAGAGTTCCCCTCTGTCAACAGCTCTTAGTGTTTGCCTGCACACCTAGGGATCACGCTCTGCCCCACATCCACGGACCTCTCCAGAAGCAGCTTTCCAGAAGCCTCGCTCCCACAGTGTGCGCGTCTCTGTTCTGCAGGACAGGAGACATCACCTTATCCAAGGTGAAATCTGACCTTTCCATGAGCCGTGTGGATCTCCTCTATGTCTGTGCCGATTGGAGAGCGATGTTCTGGGTCCCCGGCTGTTTGGTGGGTGCTTCAGCTGCAGCTTTCAGACCGCCGCAGACATCCACCTCCCTCTGAAAGATGGCGCGGTCACTGCAAGGAACTAGGGTTTAGTACAGTCAGGAGTTTCTGTCTCCCTCCTACTAGAGGAAGCCAGTCAGGCCCTCTACTGCCCATATTCTCTGTGCACACGTCTCCATACCTCAGCTTTTTGCAGCTCCTTTGAGTCTCCGTGAGTCCCTCTCTTTCCTTCTAGTTGTAGAATTTCCATTAAGCCAGCCTTCCTGGATGATGTCCACTTTATCTTTTAGCTGTCTGTTTGAAATTGTTGTGTGAGGCAGCACTTTAGGTGTTTACCTGTGCTGCCATCTCAGTTTCCCCTCTGATCAAATCTTTTAGTATTTTATATTTAATGTATTTTCCAGCCTTTTCTATTTGACTACATGTTTTTCATTTCTGTCTCTCTCATTGTACATTTACTTTCCAACACACATACCTATATTAAAAGACAAGTTTATATTCTTCCATATTTATAATTTATTCATAGATATTACATATATTATCGTAGTTTCCTTTTGCTTTTTTTTATCTATTTATAAATAACCAATGAGCCACTTATGCTGAAGCCACCATAGCAGAGCCACTGTCATAAGCAAATGTCTTTCAATTCCTAACTAGAAATTCTTTCCTTTTTGCAGACAAGAATACATCTAGCAAAGAATATGAGAACACTTATTTGTAAGATAATCTAGCAAATGTAAATTTCTGGCTTCTAGAATCCCACAGTAATAAAAAACTAGAAAGGGAAGAAGGAAGCCAAGTCCAAATAGACAAAATACACTGTATATCTGAGGATGAGACTCTTACCAGTCTAAGTTTTTATTAGTGTTGTCATTGTTTAGTGCACAAAATGGGTTCATGTTGCAATCATTTTTTTCATTTTGTATCTTTTGTTGCTTGGAAATACCTTAATGAAACTTCTCCAAGTCGGCTTATGTGGCATAATTTATTTTCCTCAAAGCCTGCATGTTATCACAAAATGTGAATCCTGGCATCCAATTTAATGGGCTTTAACCTTGAGTCTTTTTTTTTTTTTTTTTGGTCATCAGAAACAGTGCTGCAATAAATATCACAATCTTCATTATTCTCTACAGATTGGTACTTTTTTTCTCTACAAGGTCCCAAGATAGGGATTGCTTATGAGGTAGAATATGTTTTGTTTTCAACTGCTGTATTGCTTTCCATGTGGCTATAACACTTTATATCTTCATTGTTAAAATGTGGGGTTTGGGGTAGAGATTTTTTCATGGGTCCTTGTCCGATGAAGTTGAAGAATAAATTAGTGGACTAGCAAATTTCTTTAATAAAAAAAGTAGGTATTTATTGGGAGCATATACAAACTCCATCTGGAAAGGGGTGTCCCCAAAAGGAACCCCTGAGGTGGGACCCCCCAAATGGGAAAGGCCTTTCTCTCTCTCTCTCTTCCTCTTTTTCTCTCTCACTCTCTTTGTAATGGGGAAAAATCTAAAAGATCCAAATTTCCTAAGTCTCTTTGTCTCCAGTTTTATAGAGGCTGTAGACCTTTGTCTGAACCTGACACTTTCTCATTAGATCCTTCATTAATTTAGGACCCGTGCTTTCCTCATTGGTCACTCTGCTATGCAGTATTAGTTTCAAAGCTCAAAACTCACCTGATGCCACTTCATTCCTTCCCCTTATCTTGCAACATTCCTCAATTTTCTGTGAAAATATGTATGTTTCCTTCTTTTGGATATCCTGTGACTTTATTTTTTTTTCTTTTATTTAAATAAATATTTATTGTTCAGATTATTACAATTGTTACTCTTTTTTCTCCCCATAGCTCCCCTCCACATAGCTCCCAACCCCACCCTCTGCCCTTACCTCCCTTGCATTGTCCTCATCCATATGTGTATGATTTTTGTCCAGTTTCTCTCTGCACCCTCCTCATCTCTTTCCTCTGAGAACTGTCAGTCTATTCCCTTTCTATGCCCCTGATTCTATTACATTCATCAGTTTGTTCTGTTCATCAGATTTTTTATTCACTTGATTTTTAGATTCACTTGTTGATAGACATGTATTTGTTGTTCATAATTTTGATCTTTACCTTTTTCTTCTTCTTCCTCTTCTTAAAGAATACCTTTCAGCATTTCATATAATACTGGTTTGCTGTTGATTAACTCTTTTAGCTTTTTCTTATTGGTGAAGCTTTTCATTTGCCCTTAACTTCTGAATGATAGCTTTGCTGGGTAGAGTAATCTTGGTTGTAGGTTCTTGCTATTCATCTCTTTGAATATTTCTTGCCACTCCTGTTTGGCCTGCATAGTTTCTGTTGAGAAATCAGCTGAAAATCATATAGATACTCCCTTGTAGGTAATTAACTGTTTTTCTCCTGCTGCTTTTAATATTCTATCTTTGTCTTTTGCTCCTGGTATTTTAATTTTGATGTGTCTTGGTGTGGTCCTCTTTGGATTATTTTTATTTGGGGTTCTGTGTGCTTCCTGAAGTTGTATGTCTATTTTTTTCACCAGGTGGGGAAAGTTTTCAGTCATTAATTCTTCAAATAGGTTTTCAGGATCTTGCTCTCTCTCTTCTTCTGGCATCCCCACAATTCTGATGTTGGTACACTTGAAGTTGTCCCAGAGGCTCCTTATACTAACTTCACATTTTTGGATTCCTTTTGCTTTTTACTTTTCCATTTGAGTGTTTTCTGCTACTTTATATTTCAAATCTTTGACTTGATTCTTGTGTCCCTCTAGTCTGCAGTTAGGTCTCTGTATAATATATGTATATATATATATATATATATATATATATATATATATAATTTCAGTCATTGTATGTTTAATTTCTAGTTGGTCCTTTTTCATATCCTCTTGGGTCTTGTTAAATTTATCCATCTTTTCTAGGACATTCTTGAAAATCCTTATAACTGTGGTTTCAACTCTATATCTGGTCCTTTATTTTCCTCCATTTCTTTTGTTTATGATCTGTTCCTTTTTCTCCGCATGTTCACTGCTTCCCTGAGTTGGTAGAGTAGCTTTATTGTAGTTATGTCTTGATTGTTGTTGGTATTACTGGGAGGAATTGACTTCCAAGCCAATTGGTTGTGAGAATCAGCTGTGTCAATGCCAGGAGAACTTCTGTGCTGGACTCCTTCTACCTTAAGACTTGCAAGACTGCAAAAGCCTCTGTGCTCAGCTTGGATGGGCTGGAGTCTCAGGACAGGGCAGACAGCCTTGGCTTCCCATCAGCACCTGGTGTAGTGTCCCTTGATAATCACTGCAGCCCTCTCTGTGCATAGGCGTGCACACCTCCAGATATCTGCCTTTCCGGCTCCCCTGAGTTTCTGTGCACTCAAGGGATCTGTATAATTATGGGTCCCAGGGTCTTGCCTGAAACTGGGGTTCAGTGCAGTTGGAAGTGGAATTCAGCACAGTCAGGAGGTTCCATCTTCTTCCTGCTGGAGAAAGCCAATGGCACAATGAGCAGTCAGCTCTCTTTGTGTGCACTTTCACACCCACCTCCTGACCTCTGTCTTTCGCAGCTCCCCTAAGTTTCCCTGCACTCTGTCTTTTTTTTTTTAATATATTTTATTGATTTTTTTACAGAGAGGAAGGGAGAGGAATAGAGAGTTAAAAACATCGATGTGTGAGAAACATCGATAAGCTGCCTCCTGCCCACAACCAATGTACATGCCCTTGACCAGAATCGAACCTGGGACCTTTCATTCCACAGGCCAACCCTCTATCCACTGAGCCAAACCGGTTTTGGCTGCACTCGGTCTTTTAACTGGAATTCAGTGCAGTCAGAAGTGGGGTTCAATGCAGTTGGGAGTTTCTGTTTCCCTCCCACTAGAGGAAACCAGTCAGGTACTCCCCGCATTCTCTCCACACATGCATTACTGTACCTCAGCTATTCACAGCTTCTCTGAGTCTCTATGAGCCCCTCTCTTTCCTTATAATTGTAGAATTTCCACTCAACCAGATTTCTTGTGTTTCTGTATGATTTCTGTCCTGTCTTTTAGTTGTAGTTTTGAAATTGTTGTGCAAGGCAGCAGTTTAGGTGTTCAATTATGCCGCCATCTTGGTTTCTGCTGAGACTTCTTTATCCTCTGTGAATATATGTTTTTCTCCATACCATTTTCTTCTTCTGACATTTCTCTATCCTCTGTACAAGTAAAATAAGCATTTTGGCATCTCCAAGCCCCCATCTATGCATTCTTCTCCCATGGACCCTTCTTCAGTTGTCCTGGCTCTCCCAGCTGCTCAGGTCTGGGCAATTTTTTTTAATTCTTTTCTTTTCTTTATTGATTAAGCTATTACATATGTGTCCTTATATTCCCCATTGCCTGCCATCACCTCATTCATATCCTCACCTGCCTGGTGTCTGTGTCCATTAGTTAGGCTTATATGCATGCATACAAGTCCTTTGTTGATTTCTCCCATTTACTCCTGCCCTCCTTACCTTCCCTCTGAGGTTTGACAGTCTGATGGATGCTTCTCTATCACTGGATTTGTTTTTGTTCATCAGTTTATGTTGTTCACTATATTTCACAAATGAGTGAAATCGTGATATTTATCTTTCTCTGATTAGCTTATTTTGCTTAGCATAATGCTCTCCAGTTCCATTCATGCTGTTGCAAATGGTACGGATTCCATCTTTTTTATAGCAGCATAGTATTCCATTGTGTAGATGTACCACAGATTTCTAATCCATTCATCTGCTGATGGGCATTTAGGCTGTTTCCAAATCTTAACTATGGTGATTTGTACTGCTATGAACATAGGGGTGCATATATTTTTTTTCTGATTGGTGTTTCTAGTTTCTTGGAATATATTCATAGAAGTTGTATCGCTGGGTCAAATGGGAGTTCCATTTTTAGTTTTTAGAGGAAGTTCCCTATTGTTCACAGTGGCTGCTATTTTAATTGCTCAGAAACGCCTCCATCCTCCTGGATGGGGAGGAGTCTCAGGGCTGACCAGAGAGCCTTGACTTCCCATCAACCCTGCCTTATGAGGCCCCTGGGTTTCAGTGTCCCTTGGTAATTGCTGTAGCCCTCTCTGTGTGCACTCGTTCTTGCATGCCTCCAGATCTTTGCCTTTCATGGCTCCCCTAAGTTCCATGCACTCCTCCCTTTTCATGACAGTCCAAACTCCTCCCATATGAATCTTGCAGCTCCCCTGAGTTTCTGTTTGCTCTAAGAACCTGTATGAGTTGGGTCCCCAGGGTCTCACCTGAAACTGGGTTGCAATGCAGTCAGAATTGGATTTCAGCGCAGTTTGGGAGTTCTGTCTTCCTCCCACTAGAGAAAGCCAGTGGCACAATCAGCAGTCAGTTCTCTCTGTGCACACTCACATGTGTGTGCCTCTAGATCTCTGCTTTTCATGGCTCCCTTAGGTTTCCATGCACACCTCCCTTTTCACAACAGTCTAGACTCCCTCTATATGAATCTCTCCCAGAATTGGGGTTCAGTGCAGTCAGGAGTTTCTGTCTCCCTCCCATAAGAGGAAGCCAGCCAGGTACTCTGCCACCCATCCTTTCCACATGCATGTCTCCATACCTCAGCTTTTTAGCTCCTCTGAGTCTCTGGGCACCTCTCTCCTTTCAGTTGTAGAATTTACACTCAGCTAGCTCTCTTGTGGTTCTGGATGATGTCCATTTTATCTTTTATCTGTAGTTTGAAATTGTTATGTGAGGCAGCAGTTTAGGTGTTCACTCATGCCGCCATCTTGGTTTCTCTCCTTTACAGATTCTCTTACATCATTGCAATGATATGGAATTTTTTAATAATTCAGTTTTCTAAAGTAAAATTATCATGAGAAATCACTTAAATAAGTAAGGGTAGAATAGCTTTTCAGTAATACTTCAATTAAAAATAGATATAATATTCAGTTATATTTTTGTTTTATTTTTCTGATATTTTTGTGTGCTTTCAAGCTGGCTAAAAGTTGGGAGAGTCTGCTGTGTATGTATCAGGTATTATCTCCTGTTGAATCGGTCACAGTAGGCTAGTTTACTTTGTATTCATTCAGTCTCAAAATCTTAATGACCTTTTACACCAACGGTTCATTTCTTGCTATATGCCCATTACCAATTGGCTAGGGTGGGAAAAGAATTTGTTCCATGCCTATTTTCCACAATTGAAACATTGTTGGTGGTTGTGGCATGGGGTAGAAATTTGAAAATTCGCTTTAAAAAAAAATTCTACCCAGCAATAACTTATATGCGCTTGATCATTTGATAATTAACAATATTGATTAACACATTTATTAGAATGATTTCTTGAAACACTTCTTACATATTTTTCAACTTGTCATGATTCAGCACATAGTATTTCTTCTGTTTTCCTGTTCCCCTAGTGGTGACATTACCATTTGAAATTATTTTGTAAGTGTATTAAAATAAATAATGTTGCCAAAACCAGTTTGGCTCAGTGGATAGAGTGTCAGCCTGCGGACCGAAAGGTTCCGGGTTTGATTCCGGTCAGGGGCATGTGCTGGCACATCTCCAGTAAGGGATGTGCAGGAGATGGCTGATCAATGTCTCTCTCTCATCTATGTTTCTAACTCTTTTTCCCTCTTCCTTCCTCTCTGTAAAAAATCAATAAAATATATTTTAAAATAAATAAATAATGTTGAAAAACTGGCCAGTTGGGTTGCTCTATAGATTGAAGTGTTAAATGGTCACACAGCTACCTACTTCTATTGTTATACTGTTCAGGTGGCTCACTGAAAGAATTGATTAGTAACATCAAAATATTATGACAGTTTAATCAACAACATTAGGATAAATGACATAAGTGTTTGTCATATTTTCAATGTGATTGAACACTAGCTGCAGCACCTGATGATTGCTATTTGGGACCAGTTTAATTTCATCAGTGTGTTCACCTCAGACTTATGCTGCTTTCATATTGCTAAGGTAATGCTTAGAGTTTGTGATTGTTATTTGAAACTATATAATTCTTGGAAACACCTTGATAATTGAAAAGGGTTGAGAATTAATAAATGTACATTTTTATGAAGGCATCAAGTAATTTTTGTCCACAGAAAAAATGATCTTTTGGACAATATCTGGTATTTCAGCTTTGAGTGAATGACATTAAAATGCTGATTCCATATTGCGTGTTCTTTCACATTGACTCAGATGTCAGTTTCTTATGGATTCCAAGTATCATCCAATCTGTTCTTCAACTGTAAATGTAATTAACTGGTCAATGGTTTTGAATAATTTATTCATCTGATGAAATAATGGAGGTTTTATTGATTATTTGACTTAGAGTTGTTGTATTTTACCTTCAGAAAGCAGAGAGTTTGGAACAATTTTATTTTGAGTTAAGTCACTCCTACTTCTAATAATAATAGCCACTTTGCTTAAACAGCCTGGGTGTGGATGATCTGAATTGTCATTGCTCACAAGCCCTAATTAGAAGGTTCAGATGAAAAAAGGAGATTCCCTCTAAGTCAGGATGATTTTGTGTGACTATTTCATATATTGTTTGTAAGTTTTACAAAACTTAAGTTTCAGATAGCTGGAATAAAATTAATATTTTTTTCTGTCATGAGGGACTGTGGACGTCATTAAAATTAACTTCCATCCAGTTTTGTGACACCTGAGATATAGGTCTTAAACTTTTGCCAAAGTGTACACATCTGCTTTCAATAATAAGTTTATTTCTATATTCTATTATCACTTGAAATTTTCCTAAATGAAGCAAAAGCAGTAAATAGTATTTGTTAATACCTCTCCTCTTCCTTCTTTTCTGGATAGTACTGTTTCACTACTACTCTTAATAAATTTTCACATCAGCATCACATGTAGGACTGGTCAATAGTTTTGGAGAATTTATACCTTGGCTGAAGCTGTAGGGATTTTGTTTTAATTTAGAGTTTGTAATCTCCAAAAGGCTCAGGATTTTAAATCAAGTTATCCTGAGTGCAGTCAGCTTTGCTTCTATATGTTCTATATGCATCATCTCATTCTTACAACAGATATTTAAAAAATGAAACATAAACATTTATTAAAGGAGCAGACTATGATTTAGAAACCTACAGAAAAGTATCCATATCACTAGGATTTTAAATTTAGGCTGCCCTATTATAAAGCCCATACTTTTAAATACCCTGTTGTATATTTATTTCTTCTCCCTTGCCAAATTGTTTTTATTCTATTAACATTCTCACCTATAATATAAATGTCAGGTAGTGGTGGAATGATTAATTAAATACTCTAACTGTAAAATGCTTGCCTAATCCTCAAAATCAAAACAGAATATGAACAAAATATTCTGGATATTAACATTGCTTTCATCACTGTGCATGCCAAGATTATAAATCTAGGGCCTCATAATTAATCAGATAATTATTTCAGAAGCTATTATGTTTACAGTATTTGCTCTTGTGTAATGATCCTATTGCATGCTGAAATACATGGGCACCAGGCCAACTTTCACATTCTTAGTAGAAGGTTCAATCAAAATAGCAATTTGGCTCATTGTGGATGGTATTCTATTTCCTTCAAGATGTGGGTGAAACATGGTTCTATGAAGGTTATATTATCACATTGGCCAGCAGTTTGAAATGTTTATCACTAAAGATATTTTAAAGTAGTTTAAATAATTTTACCCTGATGTTGCTATTATTTTGTTTATGGGGCTGTTGCTGCTGTTGTTTTTGTTGATATTATTTTGGAAGACTCTCTGATGTGTTTAAATAAAAAATCTTTCCTGAACTCTTAGATATAAGGTTATATTACTGCTATGCTATTTGGGAAAGAATTGTCAGAAGAGAGTGGGGCATAGTAAAGTGTGTTGACTTACCAATTACAAGGAATTTTATTGTCCTTTCCTTTGATCAGCAGATCTGTATATAGAGCTAGGTAGAAATGAGATAGATTCTGTAAATATTATTTCACTGACCACAAAAAGTAAAAATAAAGACATAAACTTGAAGCCTTTAAAACAGTCAGTTGGCTATTACTAAAATGGTATCTGGTATAGTTTTCAGTCTCTTGAAGATGTGAAATATCTCAAATTCAAACCAATTTATAAAAATATATTTTATTGATTTTTTACAGAGAGAGGGATAGAAAGTTAGAAACATTGATCAGCTACCTCCTGCACACCTCCTACTGGGGATGTGCCTGCAACCAAGGTACATGTCCTTGACTGGAATCGAACCTGGAACCTTTTAATCTGCAGGCCAATGCTTTATGCATTGAGCCAAACCAGTTAGGGTCCAAATCAATTTTAAAGTAAGAGAAAGATTATTAAGTAGATGAAAAGTTGTGGTTGAAAATACAGGTTTAAAACTTTAAATAGTGAGGATCATATTTCTAGATGAGAGTTTGATATTATATGATAGGAAAATAAAAACTATTAATAATTAAAAGCAATACAAAAATATGCATTAAATAAAGACAAATGGAAAACTGACAAATAGAACACTTAGCTCTTCAGCTGTTGTTGTATAATCTGAAAGCTTTATAAAAGGTTTCCTAATATATTGGGTTTGTTTGTTTTACATGTTTCCTGATCCAGATTTATATCTTTGAAAATAATATCTACTATCAACCTGATATAAAGAGCAGTTCATTGAGACTGACATCTTCTGGAAAAGACGGGATTATTTTTAATGGGATTGCTGACTGGTTGTATGAAGGTGAGTTGAATAGACTTAGTTCCACAAGAATGCAAATGATATATTTGAATATAATATCTCTAAGAAAAATCTGTTCAATTACAGAACAATATTTACAGCCTTATTTCTTCTCATTTCCTCTCAAAATTGCCTTATACTTTCATTTCTTTGTATGTGCTCATATTTTGACTGGTTGTGATTATATCTACTTACATGATTCCACATTTTTTGGTGTGTGTGTGTTTGTGTGTGTGTGTGTGTGTATATATGTATATATTTCAAGCCAAATATATACATATATTTTATTTTTGGTAATTCTTAACTAACAAAGACAAATGATCACTTTTTTTAAGTTGAGTGATCACCTCTATAGCACTCAGGGATTAGGTAATAAGATATTATTTCTAGTTACAAGTAATAATTTCCTGGGGAATCAAAGATTGAGTTTAATACCTAGATTTCAGACTCTGCAACTGATTTAGAAAAATATGTCAAGATTTAAATTAAGTTAGCCCATTTTTTTTCCAGAAATTTTAAAGCTATGTATCACCCAGCAAATACATTTTCTGGAGTAACACTGGCAAATGTAATATCTCTACCCAGAGTCAATATTTTTAATTATGTTTCTAAAAAAAGTAAATTACTTAGTTTATTCATTTCTTCATCCATCCTCTCCCTCAACACACATTTTTGAAAGAACTTCTATGTTCTAAGTACTTTTCTGGGTCTGAGATATATCAGAGAACAAAAAAAGTACTGCTCTCAGGACTTCCCATTAAGAGACACATTTTCCTGAGTGCAGCTATTTTATCAAGAAAGATATGATGTAGCCCTTGATATTTATTTATTTTTAATAAATATATTGAGATGACATTGGTTAATATGACCATAGAGGTTTCAAGTGTACATTTATATAATGTAAGATCTATATATTACACTGTGTATCCACCAACCACAGTCAAACTATCTTCAGTTGATATTTGTATGTGTATGTTTACATGCATATTTATATCTACAATATATTTTTGTGTATATGCCAGCTTCAAATAATCAAATATTTGAGAGGCTACAGTTTATCCCCAGTAGCAGTAGTAGCTATTGTGGAAATAGCCATAACTATGCTATGAACTTTTTAAAAATTGTAATACCAAAATAGATAAGTAAGGTTCTTTGGTTGAGAGTGTCAGAAGCAAACTCTGGTTTTCTTATTTCAAAGATGAATTATTATATGAAGGGTCTGGGATGACCCAGTGAATTGAAAAAAAAAAAGGTGGAGAACAAATATGAAACCTGGGTAGTTTTGATAAATTAGAAAGCCAGAGTTAACCATCTCTTACCAAAAGGAGATAGGTAAAATATACCCGTTATCTTTAATATATTGTTGGACTGCATGAAATCTTGACAGATCAAGAAACCAGACCAATGCAGTGTGATAAATTGTCATATCACAGTGAACATAGGATTCTTTGAAAGAACAAAGGAGAGGGACTTAGCCCATCCTAGGAATTTGCAAATATTTTGTAAATAAGAAATCCTCTGAGTTGAACCTGAAACATTAAATAGAACACATAAGAAACTAGGAAGGAAAACCAAGGAAGGGTTTACAAAAGCACAATAGGGTTAAATACCTAGTGAACTAAAATGTGCTTATTATTATTGAGACATAACATTTAAGAAAAAGGAAATCAGCAAGAACCAAGAGATAGTGACAATAAAAATAATCTGGAATTTTTTTTTTGCCTGAAAAATAGGGAAACTAATAGAGTTTTTAAAGTAAGAGAGTGACAGGATTAGAGCTTTCATATAAATTAATTATTTGGCTTTAGTGTGAAGCTGGGGTTGAATGGCAGAAAGAACTAAGGAACAGCTATAAGGTGTTCTATCCTCTATCAAGAGATAATGACCAATAAGACTGTGATTAGGGCAGCAAGAAGGAGGGAAAACTAAACTTGATGAAGCAGTATAGTAGATAGATCTTTGTGGTTAAATGGATAGGTAGATGGAAGACAAGAATGATTCTTTGGCTTCTGGTTTAGTCACTAGTAAATAGTGGTGACAGACATAGAGTGGACTTCAGTGAGGAGAGAAACAGTTTAGTAGGAACATTGGTGCTTTAAAGCATGATGGCATGCTATATTGTGTGACAAATTGTGATCCTTAACATCAAGTCAACTGGGGGTATACTCAATGTAAACTGTACTATCTTGACCAATGATCAAGATGACTTGGGCCTCTGTCCATTAAAAAAAATATATAGTTTATAGTATTGCATATTTTAAAAAATTATAAGAAGATGCATTACAGACCATTACCTGACAAATTATTTTTTTTCTTAATTAGAATATAAAAATTCTATATATTTGAACAATGTTGAGGGATGGGCAGAATAAACAAGTAACAAAAACTTCTGTGATAACATTGTAGGTCTGACACAGTGCAAAGGGGAAATAGAGAAATGATAGTGTTTTTTGTCATTCAAATTAAACTCAATCCTTTGTACTCTTATGTTGTAGGCATAATAGGAATCTCCAGATGTGCTATGTGATTTAATTTTGAAATGCTAGTATATCTAATCACTTGCTGAAGAAACCAAGATTCTGGGAGAATAGGTATCTTGGACATAGCCTCAGAGCTCATGACAGGCAAAGCTTTAACTGGCATCTGTATCTTCAAAGCCAGTGCATAATCCTAGTCAGCTCCAGCTGTCACAGTTCCATGCCTTTAAATAAAGGATGACATACATTATGCACCTAAGCCATCAGATTTCACTGGTCATTTTTCTCAGCCAAAGATTCTGAACCCTACTATTCATGGACTTAAGTCAATTCTGCTTTAGTCTCAAGAGAAGGGAACCTACCAAGGGAGTTAATGTTAAGGTTGTTGGGAATTAGGCTTATATTTTAGGACCTCATATTTATATCATTGACTTTCCCTTAACATTTTGCCTGTCATCCTAATCTATGTTTCGAGTCCCACATATACCTAATCCCCCACTATTTGCTTGTCTAGTGTACCAAGGCACCCAGAATCCAGAGCTTCTCTTTTTCCCTTAAACATAAGCACCAAAAAAACAGTGATTTCTATTAGGAATGCATTATGATCTTCAACAGAATGTTTATGATAATCTAGTGTGGAGATTTCCTTTTTATTACTTTAGAGAAATCAATTATGATCTGAATTAGTAGGTGTGGGAGGCTCAAGAAGTAATATACTGTAGAACAGTCTCACTTACTTTTTAAATTGAAATTTGCCTTCTCTTACTACACAGGGGAAAAATGATTAGATAAGGAATCATAAAAGATAATAAAATGTTTTTATGCCAATTTTAAGGGCATAGCTTGATTTTTTTAGGACCAGGCCAGTCTGTAAGTGTGGCTATTGTTCTCAATCATAGTCACTAGTATCAGGTCTTGAAAAGTTTTGAAAAGTGTCCTTTTAAACCTCTTTTTTTAAATTTCTAGTATTATTCAATTCCTAAGGGAAATAAAACATAATGTACTTTATTTATTTATTTATTTATTTATTTATTTATTTATTTATTTTGAGTTTTTACAGAGAGGAAGGGAAGAGATAGAGAATTAGATGAGAGAGAGATACATCAATCAGCTGCCTCCTGCACGCCCCCCACTGAGGATGTCCCTGACAGGAATCGACCCTGTCCAACATTCTATCTATTGAGCCAAACTGGTTTCAGCAAACATACTGTACTTTAAAGAGTTAGTGAAGTTCAGAAGAAAAAGTGTTATGTTCAAAACAAAAAAATTAAATATAACTCACACAAAGCACATCAAATGTTATTCATATAAATTAGTGTATTTAACATGGTAACTTAACTAAATAAAGTATCAGATGAATGTTTTATGAAAAAACTAAAAAATTCAGAGTTGCCACACTTACAACTTTGAGATTTTTATAGTATTGAATTTATCAATTAGAATAAAAAATGAATATCACTTTCAATTGATTAAGCATATAAAATAATGGAACTAATTATTTATATAAATGATTTATATTTAAGCATATTAAAATACCTCTCATATTTTTAAAGAAATTAATCTTTGAAATTCAGTCTAACAGTTATTGAGCATGTTTATCTGTCAAGCATCATCTGAGAGCAATACAATGAGTAGTACAGTTTTGGGTATTTCCAAATTATTGAAGTGAAAAATTGTAAACTACTTTGTTGAAGCATGGTAAATAGAAGTATATAGAACTATACTTCAGCATACTGACTAGAAGTATAAACATAATTAAGTCTGGTGGAATAGAGTAATATCTTTGCATTCCATGTTAAGAATTATAAGAATAAACAACTGAGAAATAAATTACAGGACAAACAATATTTTTTTATCAATGACATGTGATTGTAATGATTTTATTGCTTGATGAGAACAATACAGAGTGCCTATTTTTATTGCCTTCTCTTGGACACAGAAATTACATTAATTTTTTCACTTATTCAACAAATATTTATTGAGCACTTACTAATTCTAGTAAAACTGAACTGTGACAGGTAAACAAACAAACAAAAAAAAAAAACATTAGAGATGCAGCTATGGAAGCCAGAAGAAGATAGGATAATGGATATTGCTGAGTCTCAGGGGGCAAACAAGCTAAGGACACCAAAGTTACTGTTGGATTTGCTACCAGAACTTGACAAGAACGTAATTATTCAGTTGGTTGCACCAGAGGTAAGATTGCAGTGGATGAAGGTGTAATGGGAAGTGAGGAAGTTATGAATATAGATAATTCTTTTGAGAAAGTCGACAGTGAGATATTGAAAATTAAAAGAAAAAAATCAACTGCAGATTCACAGGATTAGCTAGCAATAGGATACTCAAGAGATTCTATCTGTCTAAGTTGGTATGCAACAAATGGATACAATATACTTACTTTTCAGAACTCAATGGCTATCTATTAGTTTTTTTAGTGTGGAGGCCATGTTTTTAATTGTCTGTGATATAAAATAACATTATTGAAAATTTCATCTGCTCTGCAATGAGATTTTCTAACTCGGTGTAATAAAGACCATGAAGAGCCCAGCCTATGTTGAAATAGAAAGGAATGCAGTTTTTAAAAATACTTTGATTATAAATAATATAATATCATCAACCCAGGAAGTTTAGATCCATGAATAATGTCCCTATTTGTTGTGATTAAAGAAGTATGTGCTTTATCCAAGAGGACTCTTAGAAAAATTCATATTAAATATTCTATTATTTATCTCTTTATTTCCGTTAGCTTTGTTTTTGTACTTGAAAGAAGCCAAATAAATGTCTATTTGTACTCTCCTGCTATATTAACATTGTTGTGAGGAACGACCTTAATCATAGATCACTCCAAATAAATGAAAGTAGGTAATATAAACTTTCAAATGGATATTGCACTCAAATCTAGGCCATTCTGATTCCTGAGAAACACTTGTGCACACATACTATAGCAGCCTGAATGAAACCTACTTTGCTTCTTAGAAACCGTAAGTGTGGATTTCAGATAACCAGATTTTTTTGCACCTTCAAGTCTCATAAGACTTAGAGTTTACACTAAGAAATGGCATTTAGCATTTTTTTTTCATGTGGATGCCTCATATTTCCTCCTCTGCACTTTAAGTTGCTTGTGTGAATCAGGGTGAAGATAATAACTGGAAAAAAATAGATATTACATTCAAAATAGTGTTGATGAATGGCCAGTAGGGGTCAGTGGTTGAGCATTGAACCATGAACCAGGAGGTCTTGGTTCGATTCCCGCTATTGTACATGTTCAAGTCGTGGCTCGATCCTGAGTTAATTTTTCTATCTCTCTCCCCCTCTCCTTTCCTCTCACTGAATTATATTAAAAACATATTTTTAAAAATAATATTCAAAGTTGTATATATGAAGAGGGCACTTACTAAAGACAATGACTAACAATGGTTTAGGCATTGACACCTGAAATAATAAGGGGAGACAGCTATTACCTGAATCCAGTGGTTTCCACAATAATAAAAGCAGTGCATTTTGGTTGAGAGACACAGCCAGGGCCACCCACATGATTACAATGGGTAGGAACCAAATAGTAAATGCCATGTACTATCTTCTGTTAATTGATTTGTCTGTTGGCCATACCCAACCAAAGTTAGAAACCCTGGGAGTATTCTTATTATCCAGATAAAATGTGTCTGTCCCCAAAAGAATATCATAAGATATAGCAATATTAGTCCAGTTATATACATCTGTCTGAAATTTATAACTGCAGCTAATAGTTTTGCTTTTTATATAAGATTCTGGGGGAAATGCTCCAATTAAGAAAAGAACTAGGTGTATCATGTGGCCTTAATTGCTAATCATGTGTCCTTCATCAACTTCTTATTTGTTTTTTCCTTTACCTTCTGCCAATATTTTGACTAGGCAGGTTATTTACCTAGTGGATCAAACCGAAATCATATTCCTTTGCTTCTTTTTCTTAATGAGGATGCTACAATACCAGTTGGAAATGGAAATTGGAATGTAGAAATGTGAAGTTGGAAAGTGAGATGGAATTGAACAAAGGCATATCTGTGATTCTGCTGATTTCCAAATAATATTGTTAGACATTGTCTTTAGTAAGTGCCCTCTTCATATATACAACTTAGAATATTATTTTTAATTCCTTGCCCTCCTTGTAGAGTAAAAATACATTTCTTCCTGGCAGATGAGATTAATCATCAGACTCAACTCAGTGACTATGTTTTCTGCCAGTTTATTTTTCTCAGTCATATTGAGCCCAAAATGGTCAGAAGGAAATTTTAGCTTCCAATTCAGAGGAACATAATTACCACTATATTCTCTGTAGGAGATAATCCTCCTTTAAGCATTAAGAATTCTAAATCCACCAAGCTCATTATGAGGACAAAATCCAAAATGTGTCCAGTGGGTTATTAATTGGCAGTGAAAGAAAACACTGCATTTCCACACCTGAGTTCTTAGATCTGTGCTTTGCTGGCTGTGCAGGAAGGATACTTTCATGTTGTAGGATGACATCCCAACTACAAGGTCATTGTCAAATAAATAGTGCCAAGATTCAGATGGAGCATGCTATGTCACTCCTCTACAAGCCAGGTACATGCAAACAATGGGGAACATGATGAGAACAGTGAATTCCATGGGTCTTAGCCAATTGCACTTCTTTTTGCTAGAATATATTACTTGTTTGGAAGTGACATAGTAATTAATGTTATTCTGTAAATCCATGGAGAGTAGTGTTGATAGAACTGCAGGCAACAAAGGCATATCCATACCTAGTATATCTATCTGTGTCTATAATGACAAAACATTACCCTTCTTGATGGAATGGCTCCCACGTAAGCCACCTGCCAACAGGTAGTCAGCTGGAACTGCTGGGAAATAATGCCATGGCAACATTTTAGTGACAACCACTGTTATGGGCAGATAATGGTGGGAGTCAGAGACAAACTGATGTTCACTTGGTCATCTTGCCCATTGGATTATTGAGAGTAGCCCTGTTGTGAAAGTGCTCTGTTGAACATTAAGTGGAACACTTATGTCTTCACATTTTCACCCCTTCTGAGAAATATGTGCAGGTATTGCCCTAGCTGGTTTGGCTCAGTGGATAAAGGGTTGGCCTGCAGACTGAAGGGTCCCAGGTTTGATTCTGATCAAGAGCACATGCCTGGGTTGTTGGCTCAATCCCCACTAGGGAGCATGCAGGAGGCAACCAATCAATGATTCTCATAATCGATGTTTCTCTGTCTCCTTCTCTCCCACTCCCTTCCTCTCTGAAATCAATAAAAATAGATTTAAACAAAAATATGTACACTTATTTTCCCCATAATCTTTATTTTCATTAATTTTCTAATGCTACTCTTTTCATCTGGTGGCCATTTATGAGTTATTGTGTATAAGTCAGGGATCCATGTTTCACAACAAGTCTCTTTCTACACGTAGTGGAAAACTAAATATCTTTGCAAAAGTCTGCAGACTCAGAGGATTTATTTTACTATAGTCTTGCAATGCCATTCCTAAATAAGATTGTAGTATATAGCCTATCCAATTCCAGCGTGTTTAAGTACAATGTGCAAACCTGCCTATTAACCAGAACTGCATTTACGACTCTTCTGCCAACTTGTGTTAGAAATACATCTTGAGGCATAAATATGAGATAATGTAGGACAAAACTACCATGAGCAGTTGACTTATGCATTGTTGACCAAATTCATATACCAGGTGACTGCTTTTTTTTTTTTTTTTTAGTGGGATGTTACTGTTGTATTTAGTTTTATGGCTAGTGAATCAGATAATAGTCAGTTCATGTTGGCCATGTGGGTTGCAGAGTCATTCGCTATTCCATGGTCAGGCTAATTGCTTTTGCCAGAGCCAAGTAAAGGTCTGCTTTAGAAATAAGGAGCATTTGTCAGCACAGGAGAAACGGCCTTTCTGGGAAGCTTGTATTGCCTGTGCTTTGATCATTATATGCTGAGTGTCGGAAGCTCCACAGCATCTCCATTCACCATGGATCCTTGCATTGCCCTTGTGTTGCTGGGCCACAAGGTAAAGGTGGTAGGAAAGGTTGTGCCATGGCCTTGATCTGTTGTATAGCTCTCACTTGCTCAAGTCCTACTCAGAACTGGCACCTTTATAGTTTACCTGGGAAATAGAACAAGAATAAGGCAGCACATGTGAATGTAGTTTATATTATCTTCAGAATCCAGAGTCTGGTCCCTCTTTACTTTTGTACAAGTACAATTTCAACCAATTTTCTCTAATTGTAGAAGAGATAGACCAATATATCCCAACTACTAGATCTCCAGCTATTCCCTAAGGATGCAGACTCTTAAACTTTGCAGAGATTCCTCTTCCACTGCACCTTTATGCCTTTTTTAGATAGAGGTTGCCTCTGTTAACAGACTTCTGGGAATTTGAGGTTCAAAATCTTCATCCATAAAATTAGATATATATAGCAGTATTCCACTACGAAATCTATTATGCCTGAGACTGGTTCACAAAGCACAAGTATAGTTCACATGTTTATGCAAAAATCTTTATTCTACGTGTCAGGGGCTCAGCACCTCTCTATCATTATCTCCATTTTAACTTTAAAAAAACAAGAGCATTTGAGCCCCTGATTTGTGTTGCTTTTTTCAACCCTTATTGTTGGCATAGGTAGTTAGTTAGTATTAATAAAAGAAGGAAGCAAGTAGAACTAGATACTAAACTTAATAAACTGGGAGGTTGCATCAGATATAGAGCCTGCTTCACTAGGAAATTGCAGCTCTCCATTAAATTTGACTTACCAGGAAACTATAGCATTCACAGACTCATTCACACACTCCAGGGTACCACTGTATTCTCCATGGAGGGTATTCAATCTTTGAAGCAGGCAGGATGATTCTCCTCAGGGTGCAATCTGCCCAGTACCAACTGGCAGGGAACCAGGATTATGGGATGTGGTAGAAGAGGAAATTTTTAGCTGAACACATGCCCAATAGTAGACAAGATGATGCAGAAGGAGGTGCTTCTACTTTGAGGCATGCCAATAGACACCAAAATGGCAACAAGAAGGGGTAAAGCCTAGTTTGAGAAAGGGATTAAATTGGATGAGGGCACAGAACTCCAAAAGGTCTAGGAAAGAGATTGGTTAGGGGGAGGAATCCAACTCATACCCTGTGAAAATCAGGAGCTAGGTTGGATGGTTTCTCTTACTGAGAACCACAAACATATGTGGAGAATTATCAGGAACCTGGAGCATCTGCTGCTAGAGCCTTCACACCCTCTACATGCCCATGGTATATTATTTCCCCTTCATTCCAATAAATCTTACCACTACGTTTTCTGATAAATGTCCTCCATGTGCTCTTTGAAATTCTTTTCTCAAGACATTACAAAAAAATCCATTTTCACTGGCAACATTAATACGATCTCTTGGACCTCAGCCATATCTGCCCTGCAACTACAGAAGAGAGGGGCTCCTTCAATATGTCATAGTAACCTTTTATGTATTCCAAATCTTGAAATCATGAATTTAGTTTTTTCTTTTTCCTATATAATGACTCTCAGATGTCATAAGAACCAGGTAAACTTTACAATCTTTACAATTGCCACTGCCATAGCAACTAAGTCACAACCTTTTGTCCTCTCAATACCTTTCTTCTCTATTTGCATTTCATTCCACATCATTACCAGTGACAATTGATTACTCATGCTTCCATTCCTTACTATGGATTACCTATGCTGCAATTCTCCTTAGGAAGGTTATTATTAAATCAAAGATAGTACATATAGTTATAGAGGTGGATATATCTCCAACGTAATCGCAAAATCTAATTTTGAAGATCCCTTTCCTGATTCTACTGCTGCTATTAATTATTGTATCAGTCAGAGTCCCAAGAGGAAAGAGGTGACACTTTCAATAATTTGAAGAGGATTTATGTACAAAGAGACCATTTACAAAGTGAAAGTGTAGGGGAAATATAAAGGATGAAGTACAATTTAAATTAGCAGCAGCCTATGACTATAGAGGTGAACCATTACCAAATACAAAAGCAGAAAACTGTGGAGAGGTGGCTGCATTGACAAGAGGAGTGAGATCATGTAAAACACATAGCAAGCTAAAGCGACATATCAAGACAGAGCTAAATGAGTAAATACTCTGATTTTTATGCTCCTCTGAGCTCTTGCTAAAAAATCCTAATGACCATAATCTATTGAGCATGGGAATCCCATTAATGTGCTTCATACAGGTTAATTTTCTGGGCTGGAAAGCAGGTATAGAGAAGTAGATAATGAATCTGGAGTCACACAAAAAATATCCAATACATTTCTTATGCTATATAATAAAGAGATAATATGCAAATTGATCATCACACCCTCACAAAGATGGCTGCCTATGACTAGGCCAGCAGGGGTGGTTAGTGAGGGATAACGAAATGACTGAACAAACAGGCTGTGTGGAGCAACCAGGCCAGCTGGGGGGCAGTTGGGAGCAACAGGCCAGCAGTCGGGGGTGGGGGGGTGTGGAGGCGGTATTGGGGGTGACCAGGCTGGCAGGAGGGGAGTAAGGGTGACCAGGCCAGCAGGGGGGCAGTTGAGAGCAACAGGCCAGCAGTCGGGGGGGGCAGTATTGGGGGTGACCAGGCTGGCAGGAGGGGAATAAGGGGTGACCAGGTCAGCAGGGAGGTGGGCAGTTAGGAGTGACCAGGCTTGCAGGAGGGGAGCAGATGGGGGCAACCTGACTGGCAGGCAGGTGAGTGATTAGGAGCCAGCAGTTCAAGATTTTAGTCTTTGAAAATGTCTTCTTTTTTTCACTCTGATAGTACTTTCATTGTCTCTGTTCACATTGCTAGCAACCCATGACATTCTGACTTTATTGCTTCCTTCCTTCCTTTCTTTGCATCTGCTTTTTGTGGGATCAGAGGAGTAAATCAGAAATAGAGAATGCTTTATGAAGTTGATAAAGTCCAACACAAGTATAGAAAATGTACATGAACAATGGAGATTTCAAGGACAGATGTTTGTGGGTCACTGAGCCCACATCTCTACAGTTGGTTTCAAATAACACTCATTTATTCTAGAAGAACTTCTGCATTCTCACATCGCCCACTGGTGGTCACCAGATGGAGAAAGGCTTGCCTTCCTGATGATAAATGATTCACTGGTGCCTAACATGGTTATTCCTCGGTTTACCGGAGCATTATATCCCAAAGGAAAGCAGTATCCGTATCCTAAGGTAAGTAACGTGGCAGTGCTAGTTTGTTGCCCCTTGCCCTGCACCAGTGGCTTCACTGATAGTATTCTTGGTTCATGAACAAGTTGCCTTTGGAGAAAAAATATCACATCATGTTAGAGCTTTCAGTAGTCTGATCACACTTCTTGGGTAGAGGAGATCAAGATGTGAGGAGGTGGGAACTTTAACTTTGTTCCATTTCTTTCCCTTTGATGCTCTCATTCTTTCCTTCATCTCCCACTTGAAAAATGATGAGAAGTGATAAGTGTTCTTTCTCCAAGGTATATTCTGTGAGTTGTCAATAGGTGTTATAAAGGAGGAAAAAGTACCATTGTCAACTACATTGGAAATTCTTAGTTGAAAAAAAATCTAGCTTCTCTCAAGATGAATTCTTAGAGCACTTAATGTACTATATGTTAATGTGTATTATAAATCTCCTATAAAAAGTAGACTAAGCATAAAGAATCTGCAGAAGCATAAAGAATCACCAATAAAGAATAGACTAAGCATAAAGGATTTATTAGCATTAACTTCAGTACTGTTTTGGCAGAGCAAACTCTGGAACATACTTTTTAAAACACTGGGGTAGAGCCATGGCCAGGCGTAGCGAGGATAAAATTGTTTTATTGAGTGAGGCAAATACAGAAATCCTGTGCAGATGGTGAAACCATTTTCAAATGTTAGGTGAGGCTTCTAGAGCAGGTTGCAAAAACACCTGGAGTGTGTTGGTTTTTTAGTATATTTCATGTTTAATTACTTAAGCTCTCTTTTTTAAAGTTTACTTTCCTCATGTTGTGTAAGAAAGGCTCATAAGTGAGGCCCTCTATGTGTCAATCATAGCAAACTTAAAATTCTACTTTATACATTTTAGCTCTTAATTAGATTAAGACATGGCTGCTAATTTCATTTAGAGGCCATTTTTAAAGCCATGCATTTATTGAGTTGTATTTTGTATTTCCTAGCATGATAGATTTTATATTTTTCAATTTGCATATTACATTAACTGGGCATAGTGCTGGACAAATTATCTATCACACATATGATTTTACACATGCAATGAAAAGTATGGTCCATGTTGGGGTGACTGTCTTTATTTCCCATCATCTAACAGACTCAAGTTTTCCAAGGTGGGAAAAATAAAAAAAGACTTTATGGACAGTTGGGAATAAAGAGAGAATTTCTGCAATGAGGTTCCGTACTGTTTTTCTCCAACCAGTCTTCCTTCCACAGGGTGTCGCATTAAATAACTGACACCTAAGGAGGACAGTAGAGGAGAGAGGAGTCAGATCCCAGGATTTTGAAATATTATTTTTAGGGTTTCTTCTAGACATATACTGGAAGTCCCACATACTCAGTATTCTTCAGGAGAAAATAGCAATTTGACCTAACAACAAAATAAATGTATTCACAGATTTTTATTCTACTCCAAGAAAAGTACTTACAATCCCTTCAATCACATATTTAGCCATGTTTTATGGTTGACAGTTTGTGCCTGCCCAGCATATCTCACCTGCCTTTTTCCAGAGAAAAACAGAAAAGACTTCTCAATATATTGTTAATTCTTGCACCATTTGATTTACTTATTGTTATGAAAGGTCATCTGAATTCTGACACAAATTGAAGAACTGGTGGCACATTGTGTAATGCTTATGCCAATAAATAAGAACTTCACACAGAACTGTCCAATTTGTGCACTGAACAAAGGATAAAATCAGCCATGGGAAGGGACAGCTTTTTTGTAATTCATTTCCCTCAAATGGTGAGGATTTTAGGATTCACAGATAAGAGCCATATGCAGTAGGTGCATCTTCAAGTTTGCTTCTTAAGACTTTGGTGCTTGAACTTGGACATTCCCAGGCTTCATAATTTTAATAAGACTGATTCATACAAAGTAACAAATAGAAGCACCTGAGGAAATTTAAGTATGTCAGCAGTAATTCAATAGATCCTGATTGATAAACCTAGACACTTATTGAATAAGTTATTATTTAGTTAGTTTTAAATATTTCTTAACAGTTAAGCTAAGCATAAAATAATAGTAATATTTGCTTATTAATTCTATGAATCATGTGTACTAATAACATGCTTTATATTTTCAGGGAGACCTTTAATTGTTTTTCTCTTTGGTCCTCCTCACAATTGCCTCTTTTTTACAAATAAACAAACTTTGATTCTAAAAGGCCAAGTCCTTGTATGAAAGTCACAGTAATTTTAAGAACAGGGAAATAACTCACATTTATCGATTCTGTCCCTCTCCATAAAGCTACTAAAGGTTAGCATATCACAGAAGTACTAGGATTGAAAATGTCTCCTGGTCAAGATAACAAACATAAGTGGAGCTCTCCTTGCTCCACGTACTGTTAGTGATTTAGCTCTACCCTGGGTGTGGCCAGAGTAGGTTTACAGTTGTGAGTCTGCAAAACATGATTTATTTTTGTATTATTATTCATTAATTATTGTAGTATTTTCCATACGAACATCTGTAAACCTGATTTTGTTCCATCCTGTATGAGTATCATTCTTAGAAAGCCTCACACCTGCCATATATAAACATACTAGTGTATGTTTATACATAATATGTATAAGCATACACTAGTATGTTTATATATAATACATGTTGTATGTAAGACATGATAGATCTAATACATGATAGATGTAATACTTGATGGATGTAATACATGATGAAGGTCCTGAGTGTGTGTTAGTGACCAACATTTAGAAGTATTAAAATGAAAAACAGGTATTACAGGGGCCAAAGCTGAGAGAAAGAATCTTAGGTCCTTAGTGGTTGCCAGTAGGAAATCCTGCCTAGGTATGTAAGACAATAGGACTCAAAGAGACTAGGTCTGGGTTTTGGTCTTTGTTCTCATAGTAACTTTCACTGTCATGTTGGGGGTATTACTTGAATTTTCAAAGTCTCATTATTTTCTACTCTGGGTTTAAAAAAAGTGTGCTTTTTTTCACTAATACATGTATTTTGATTTGCTCTTACTTATGTAATAAATTTTAAAAAATGGTGTTTTAGACATTGAAGTAATGCATAGAGTTCACACTAAATTGTGTTTCAAATTAAACTTAATTAAAATGAGTGCATAAAATACCCAATGTAGTCAGATTTACTAATGAAATACTTACACTAAACAAATATATTTGTATTTTACTTAATTCAGCATGGTGCAGAACTCATAAAATATCCTTCATTAGCAATTCAGCACAAAAGAGATGCATAGTTCTATCTCAGTAACCTCAGGTTAATGTTCTTAATTAAAACATTATCTTGTTTAATGGCAATTTAGTTGCCAGTAAAATAAGGTTAATTATTATTGAGGCTTTATTTCAGAATCATAGAGGAAGGAGTCTGTGGAGTTGCAGTTTTTGTGGCAAATGTGACTGAAAAAGCACATAGATGAACTCTTCTAATCTCTAAACTATTGAGACAATTCAAATATTCAGAGGTACAGATGAACTTGCAATGTGCACTTAATTTTAAAATCCCAGAAAATATAAGAATCTAATTAAGATTATAAAATGCTGAACAGCTGAATTTTGGAAACAGCCTGATGTTTGGTTTTTATCTAAAATTGGCCACATGTGTATGCAACTGTTAATTTGTTTCCATGTAGAATCTAATTGGGATATTTGTGATTCTGTGCAAGTAAAAATTTACAGTGCTGTGGCCTTAAAAGGTGGTTTATAACAATATATGTCTTTGACGAAGTACATAATAAGATTTTGTAACATTGATAAAAACTTACAGAAAGATCAAATTTAATTCAACTTCTATTTTTCTTTAATCAGTTTATTGAAAGAAAAATATATAAACACAACTTTTTACTAACTAGAGAGGTCAATGTCTTAATAATAACTATAATTTTTAATTCATTACTATATACTATTTTAGGCACTTTTATAAATCATTTTTTGTCAGTCTATATAACAAAACTATGAGATACTTTTATCTACAGAAAGAAAATCTTTGGGTCAAAACTTTTGATTTCTGACAGATTATGTTCATAGAGTTATCTCTCTCTCTTATTTATTTATTTTTAATCTTCACCCAATGATATATTTATTGACTTTAGAGGAAGATAGAGATAAACATTTTTTTCGGATGCCTCCTGTACTCACCCAAATCTGGGATTGAATCCAAAATCTAGGTATGTGCTCTTACGAGGAATTGTACCAACACACTTTAGGTATATGGGAGGAAGCTCCAACCAACTAAGCCCTCCAGCCAGGACAGAAAATTGTCTTACTTATTTTTTTTATAAAAAAATAAAATAGTACTTCAGGATTGTTAACATCTTGTCCATGGTCCATATGCAGCAAAATTTGAACCCAAATTTCTCTGATTCACAGATAAAGCTAAACCAGTTCTCAAAATGTGTCAACCTCCTTTGGGGAATATTTAGAAATGCAAATTTGTCATCTCCCATCAGGAGATGAAATGATGGAGGTGGTCCTTGACATTCGTTGGGTGCTTAAAAGCCGATTAACCTTTGATAACCATAGAACTGCCATAACTATAATCAGTATCTAAATTTTGATAAACGCTGATATTTATGTATAGATATCTATCTATCAGTTTAAAAAATATATTTGCACAGTGATTATAGTAATTTGGATCTTGATGAACATAAATTCTTAGACCCACACATCCTGAGATTCTGATTCTGACTCTGACTCCTCTGGTAGGGCCCATAAATGTGTCTTCTAAGGTTCCAGGGAATGCTGATTGATACTCTTGATTAGAGAACAACAGTTTGAATGGCACCACTAAATTCTGTGTCCAGCTCAAAGTTTTAACATACAAGTTTGAGAACTAGTTAGACTAAAAATATATGGATAAGGCTAATATTGTTAGGGTGGAAAATGACAATTTAATGAAAGAAAAAGTGATGTTAAAGAGAGCTCCTAGGTGTGGTCAAACACTACATTGTTGGAGACAAATATTCCCAGGCACTGGAGGGCTTTAGAACAGTGAAAAGTTTTACAAAATCTGACACTGGAGCTTTCGGTGTGAGGCAGACTCACAGTTTATCTCCCAGGAAGCCCTTTACTCAAGGAACCATTTCCAGAACGTTTCCTAACAATCATGGCACTTCTGTAGTGACAGTCTTTCTGATTTGTTTCTTTGACTCCAAACTTCTGACCTGTGTTTGAAACACTCCCATAGACATGCCAGTCATTTTTTCTTTATAGACTTTAGTTTTTTAGAGCAGTTTAAGGTTGTCAACAAAATTGAGGAGATGGAAAATACTTGCCATGTACCTCTGCTCCCACACATTTATGGCCTGTCCCATAATAAACATCCCCCACCAGAATTGTGCATTTGGTACCATTAATGAAGCATCGCTGTCACATGACTCAGCATCCATAGTTTTATGGTTCATTTTAGGCATTATACATTCTGTGATTTCAGACAAATATATAATGACATATATCCCTTTCCATGGTATCATGCAGAGTGTTTTCACTGTCCTACAAATCCTCTTATTGACTGTACTTGCCTTTCTTGTCTTCCCTCCATGCTCATAATTATTAAGAACCTAACAGATAGTTTTTGAGCTATTGCTACCTATTGGTAGAATATATTAGATAATTTCTGGTCCTGATTTCACTCTGGATTTTGTAGATGCCAAGTCCTTGAGTATGAATATTTCTTTGTCATCTTTAAAGCTGTTTTATTGTTCTCTTTAGACTTTTGTCAGGTCTTCGAATTTAACTTAGTTTAAATCCCTTTCCTCTTCTATATAGCTCCTATGCTGCTTCTTAAAGTACCAGTCTATGTTTAAAACACTCCTACAGATATGCTAATCATTTTATTTACATACTTAGAATAAATAAATTGAATCACAGTAGTCAATGATTCCGGTAATCTTTTATTCACATAAATTTTGTTTCATTCATTCATTCACTCAATATGCTTGAGATTTGTTGGTGAAAGATCCCATATCTACTCCCTAAAATGTCACAGTATATTTAGCAAACATTGAGAGCCATTGCCTAAGAATGAACTAAAGCAAAACTATAATCATTAAGGGCACCCTGGGTTTAAATATGGCTTCCTTCACTTACTGGGCACTTCACCCCTGCACAGTTTGCTGAGCATCTCCTTTGTCATCTGTAAAATGTTATAATTATATCTTTGTTCTATAGTAGGAACATTTAACGAGATAATTCATGTAATATTTAACAGATATTATTGACCCAAAACATAGTAACTGCTTTACAATTGGTTATGATTTATTAAAATTTTTATTATGAATCTCAAATGACTGTCTTTCTACTCTGCATGGCATATACTGAGTGAGGGTAGTCTGCTCATGGTCCACATCTTAAAGGCCACTAATACTCTATCTAACATTCATAAATGTCAAAGAAAACCTAGGATGACTAATGCATGGAATAGAATTCGATATTGTGGAATTTTAAGCATGTGGCACTTGAATTGGTATTTTTTTCTGTCTTGTTTTATTATTGTTATTTTTAACAAGTCAAATTATTTTCCTCATTACATGTTATATCCTATAACATAAGTAGCTATTTGAGTTATTAGTTTTTATAAAGCCAGCACTTTAGTATCATTCTAGGAAAAGAGCACAGTAGCACTAGCTAATGAATAAAGTCATCATGATTTTCTATCACCTTTAATTGTCTGACTAAAATGGTTTGAGAAGCACCAATCTTCAAAAACAAATGAAAGTAATCAATTGGTTGAATTTAAAATCATTTCTACTTCAGAGAAATTAAACATTTCCTCCCATTCTAACACAAAATTATAAAAAAGTCAAAATGCATTTGCTTTCTTTCCTCATACAGCCTAATGCTTAATGTATTTGCATTACAACTTTCATTTTCTCAAAGGCAGGTCAAGTGAACCCAACAATCAAATTATATGTTGTAAACCTATATGGACCAACTCATACTTTGGAACTTATGCCACCCGACATCTTTAAATCAAGGTATGCAATTTCAATTTCACTTTTACCAGGGAATAGATAGTTTAACACCAATTATCATTTTGTTGTAATATAGAGTGATATAATAAGCTTGACAAATCCACTTGAAAGTAAGGTTGAGGTTGCCTCCATTAGTACAGGAATGAGGTCATTCTGAGTATCTTATTCACAGGAAGCCTTTAAAAGTTCAAGATGATTAGCATCTCAAAATGATTATACTGATATTGAGAATTAGAACTTTTTCAAATGTGACAGAGAGATGGGCACAAAGGATCATTTTCTACTGATTTTTTCCTCCTGGAAACAGTAACTCCATTTTTAATTTTTTTCCTCTTTAAAAGAGTATAATCTCCTAAAATTTGTGCAGTTTTTTCAACTTGCTCCCTACAGCTTACCAATGATTTTCTAGCATTCTTTTCCTGGCAGAGAAATTTGATGAGGTTTTCCTACATAAAAAGCACTTTTAAGAAGTTTAAATGGGAAGAAAAGAAATACATTTTATGAATCAGCAACGTTTCCAATTGAGAAACAAATATTCAAATAGCCATGTGGATTTTGAAATCCAGCATGGACTCAACTAGGAAGGTGATTCTTGAAATTCCTGTAGCTCTTTGAAAATGTAAAGCAGCCCTAAAGATGGGATGAGATAGGCAGCTGTTTAAGGAAGTTTCACACTATTTTGAATGATATGGGCTAAGCATGAGGGTTATTTTCATGACATCAACAATCAATCAATCCAGAGTGACTGATTCAAAAAGATATTACTCTCAAATGTTGTCCCATTGACATACTTAGAAAAAATTTTATTAGAGTTGAGGATTTTCACAGAAAGTACAAGCTGCTGTGTGTGGAAAATGTTCCTATTTGAAAAATAATAAAAAATTATGAAAGGATTCTCATTAACTACCTACTATATAATCTGTTCCTTTTATTAGTAGAATAGCTAAAGCCCAGAGATTTAAATAAATAAATAAATAAATAAATAAATAAATAAATAAATAAATAAATAAAAGTTGAGTTAGACCCTCAGGATTAGTTAGTAGCAGAGTTAGAAAATGAGGTGAAGCCAGTTCATCAAGTTACAGAACATTGCATCCAGATTATTATGGAAGACCTTAAAAGGCCATCTGAATTGACATGTAGAAAACAGTAGAGTTAACCAAATCAGATAGAAACTTCTACTTCTGGGCTCAGTTTACTAGTCATGAAAGATTTAGTCACAAATAAAACAATTATAAAAACTATTGAGACTTTATGTGATCCTTATATCATTTTCTCTTATGTGTTTGATGCTCTGAATTAACGGGAAAAGGTACTAAACTGGAATGTTTGAATCACATCTCTACCACCATTTATTTTTGTGAACTTGGGAAATTCACTCTGCCTGTCTCTGACTACCCTAATCTTGATATAATTATTTATAACTGGAGGCCCTGTGCAGAATTTGGGTATGGTTGGGGTCCAGCTGGTCAAGGCTGATTTGAGCCAGGCCTGCTGAGGGGAGGGGATGTGGGAAGTAGGCTGGCAGTCTCCAACCCCATGGGAGTGGGGAGGGTCAATGAGAGGTAGGGCTGGGGGGGAAGGGCCCTGGGCTTTTGGCCTCCATGCCCACAATTGGGATGATGAATTCCTTTAGCTTTTACTTGTGTGTGAAGTTTTTTATCTGCCTTCAATTCTAAATGAACTTTGCTGGGTAGAGAAGGGTGTGGCAGGAAATATTAAAAGTGATGAAGAGCAAAGACCTGCAGTCAGGGTGACCTTCCTTTTGAAAGGAGGTGGCTGATCCAGGGTCCAGAGTTCAGTCTCAATGAAACCCGAGTCAGTCTTTGCACTGGGCAAACGGAATCACTGAAGCGTATTTGAGAGTATCCAAGGCTGGCAGCGTGATCTCAGAACAGTTAAAAACATGTTCGTGAATGGATGTTATGGGTTCTCTCTCATCAAAAAACCCAGGGTTGCTTTAACATCCACAAGCCTCCTCCCTCCAGGAGCTGGTGGGAGGTTAAAGTGGTTGTGTAGATGAGGCCAGTGCTAGGTGACCTAGCAGGTGAAATCAGCTCGGCTGCCTGAGCCCCACACACAGGGAGATGTGCTCTGACATCACAACTGTGCAGAGGATTTCACAGCATCAGCAGTGGCTTCAGAGCTTGTTGCTATTTTGTTTTGTTTTTATCTTCTCCTTTTAAACCTCTCAAGGTTGAGTGCCTTTGAAAGAGAAGCAGCCTTTGCCACCTCCTCGACAGGAAGCACACCTTTAATCTGGGTTCACACAGAGCAGGACAGAGTCCTGTTTAGAAACATGTGTGTGTCTTGCATTATTTGCACTATTATCGATAAAGGGTGTTTTAGATTCTGGCACATAAGTATGTTTCCTGCTTATTCATAAGAGAATGAGGCTGAGTGCAACCACAGGCACAGCCACAGTTCTTCACTTACTCATAAGCCTCTGTCCAAGGGCGGCAATGCAGGCCCTTTGCACACAGAGGGGCTTGGGGAGCAGGGTCAGGCAGCAAATGCAAAAAAATGGCCATCTGCAGCCCTGTTTTTCCCAGACCTTCTATCTCAGTCTAGATCTTCCCACTCCGAGTCTGTAGCATCTCCCTCTTGAGGCAGATGCAGGAATCTGCAGTACATGATGTTTATCACATGCTATTTCTCCATGTGGGGGTCAGCAGGGGTCCTGTATCAGGCTTCCTTTGGCATTGTGGTGGTGGGAGGACACAACATCAAAGTGTGAACACAACCCATGCAGACTCTTAACTGAGTGCCTTCTGTATACCTGGCGGGCATCTCCCCTCAAAAGGGGTGCTGATAGTGTAGTCATGTGCTCCCTGTGTCCATGACAAGCAGGTGGAGAGCCCAAAAGAGGTGGGGCCGGTCAGGGGGAGGAACCACAGGAGGTTTGGGGGAGCCAATGAGGGCTAGATCAGCTGGTTCACTGCCTCAGTGCATTATAGTCACTGGTGGTTTCTGTTGTTTTGGTCATTCCACCATAATGGTCGCTAGGTTTTTACATACATAGATGATCATCAGTTTTTTGTTTTTTTGTTTTTTAGTATATATTTTATTGATTTTTACAGAGAGGAAGGGAGAGGGATAGAAAGTTAGAAACATCGATGAGAGAGAAACATCGATCAGCTGCCTCCTGCATGCCCCCCACTGGAGATGTGCCCACAACCTAGGTACATGCCCTTGACCAGAATCGAACCTGGGACCTTTCAGTCCATAGGCTAATGCTTTATCCACTGAGCCAAACCAGTTTGGGCTCATCAGGTTTTTAAAAAATATATTTTTATTAATTTCTGAGAAAGATAGAGGAAGACAGAGGTAGAAATATCAATGATGAGAAAGAATCATTGATTAGCTATCTCTTACGTGCCCCATAATGGAGATTGAGCCTGCAATTCAGGCATATGCTCTGACCAGGAAATGACCTGTGACCTCCTGGTTCATAGATCAATAATCAACCACTGAGCCATGCTAGCTAGGCATGGTGTTTGTTTGTTTGTTTGTTTGTTTGTTTTAAAGTCTTTAAAATAGAGGTCAATTAAAAATATTCTGGTTCCTTTCTAATAGAAGATAGTGGTTCCTGACCTTAAATTTGTTACTTGAAATAGTTTCTAAATATTAGCATGTCCAGCTAAGAGTTAACAAAGAGAAGGGAGCTAGACTTGCTGGGCCTGATTGAGTCTGTAAGTTATACTTAAAACTAAATTTGGAATTCACAGCTTCAGAAACCCCAGGCCTTAGCTGAATTCCTGCCAAGGGGATTAAGATCCCTACATATCCCCACCCCCATCCCAGTGGAAGGAGGCTTTCAGTCTCCCCAGGAGGCTTACCTGTTCGCTTCACTGGACTTTAGTCGGGGAGAGCTAACAATAGAGGGGAAATTCCTCTGCTGAGATATGTGCAATGGTAGGCAAGATCACACAAGAAAGGCCCTTCTACTCTGAGGCATGTGCAGTGAGTGGGAGCCAGGATAGTGACCATAAAAGGGACGAGTATAGCCTGGGGAAAGGATGGGATTGGAGGAGGGCACACAAACTGGAAAGTCTAGGAAAGGGATTGGATAGGGTGAGAGCCCAGCACAGGCTGCAAAGAGAGAGGAAACACATTGGTTAGTTTGAAAGAAAACCTGCTCTTTCCCAGGCTGGAGATATTATGATCAAAGCTTAACAAAGTTCCCTCCTGGTCAGTAGCATGCATTCCCAGTTCCCTCCCTTTCCACACTCTCTGTGCAGTCATGTGGGCCTCACAGCTGCACACCTGTGAACATGGGTCTGGTGTGGCAGCACAGTGTCAGCTGGTGTGTAGCCAGGAACAGAGACTAGCTGGCTGAACAAGACAGAGACAGAACTGGACTAAGATTTGGCATGAAATGAACTGAACTATGAGAGCTTTGGATGCTCTGCTGATGCAGGGCCAATGGCACAGAACTCCTGGACCCTGATTCTTCTGGACTTTGTGAGGACAAGGGTGGGCTTAAGGCCCCAGAGACTGGTCTTCCCCTGCAGTAAGACTGGCTTCCAGGCTCCCAGGGGTCTCTGCCATGGGTAAGACATTGAGCACCTGTAAACAGTTCTTTATTTTTGCTCCAATAAATCTTACTACTACAAGTCATCCTCCTTTGCATCATTCCTGAAATGCTTTTCTCATGACTCCACAGAAGAGCCCTAATTCCACCAGCAACATAATGAGTTCATAGGCTGCCTAGAGTATCATCAAACACAAATATTCATAAGGCAGAAACATTGTCATTTATCAGAGTATTAATGAAGTGCACATCCTTTTAACATGTGAGGTACAATGTGTTAAAATTAGTCACCCCTTGCAAAGAGATATCACATTTCCTTAGCTATTGGAAGGCCAGTACAAGAAAAAGAATACACACACACACACACACACACACACACACACACACACACACATATGCTGTATCCCATTGAGGGTGAGAAAAATCCTGTGAAGAAAAAGAATTTAAATATAAGTCTGATATTTATTTGGTTTAGCCAAGATGTTGGTCTATAATTTGGAGAGAGGCATGTAATACCTCATCTACAAATGTACATAACAGTTTTGCTTTTTATGCCTTTTGGATTTATGTAAGTGCCAACTGTGGCATCTGAAATGCACCAAAGTGTGTGATAAACTCTTCTTGTGGCAAAACTCAAGATCAACTTTTACTTAAAAACTGGTATTTTCTCATGCTCCAGTTTAACAAAAATATAGTTTCTTACTCATTTGTTCTTGGTGAAAACTTTAGTCCAATTCACAGGGGGTGGGGAAGGGAATTGACGTAATTTATAACATCTACATTTAGACACTGTGAGGCTGCATATTATTTGAATGGACCCAAAAACACACTAACATGAAAAAATATATATAGAGAGAGATAGCCATGGTGTGAGGAAAAGAAAGCTGCATTCATTTAGATGCACATTAAATGGAAATTAAACTCTTAGTTTTCTTAATTTTGTTTTAGGGTTATCAATATCTCTGATATTTAATCTTAGCACTATACCCATAGGGAAAATTCCCGAAAACTTTCCCTAGTTAAATACTTGACATCTCAAAGAGCAAATCACCTTTCATAATTTATTGAACAGGGTCCTAGTAGTTAAAAAGGTAACACACTCAAGAAAGGTAATGAAATGTAGTTTATTAAAGGACTATTAAAGATATAGACAGGATTAAAGGGAAACTCTCAGAGTGGGAAATCAACATCCTGTCTGCAACAGCAATAAGCTATTCCTGCCCCACGATTGCAGGGGTAAAGGGCAGGCTCACTAATGAAGCCTAAAGAGGCTTGTAACTTAAGAACAAATGGACCATTCCGTAGTAGCTATCCAGAGGTAGAAAAGTCCAGTCATTGCCAAGCCATGCCCTGATAGAGAGTGGGTCCTGGAGATAAATACAGCTCTCTTCTCAAGCTGTCCATCTTCTGGAAATCATGGGGAAAAGAGTTGGAGAATAGACCTAGCAAATGGAGAATATTGGACACAAAAAACATAAGGATAATACTTACCTTAAGAAATTTATCATTGTTATTACTTTAGGGATGTATTGGAGATGTCTACAAGAGCACAGTGATTTTTCTGAAGCAATGTGAGAAGTGTTCTTTCTCTGTTTTTGTTTCTTTCTCATCTCTGTCATTTCCTGTGTGTGTGTGTGTGTGCGCGCGTGTGTGCGTACGTAGTTTCGTTTTCTCTTTCTCTATATATACACTATATGATTTATTTAAGTAGTACTTGTGTTCTCCTGAAAACCTGACATTTTTTTTTAAGTGGATAGTGTTCTGATCGTATTTTCATTGTTTTCATTAGTGTATTTTGGACATGAGGTTTACCTGTGGTAAAACTTGCTTCCCTCTGTAACTTATTTTCCTTACCTGCCTTTTGTATTTCCTTTATCATGTTGATCTTAAATTTTCATAAGCTAACTCAAATTCTTTACATATTTTAAATATATTATTTTTATAACAGTACTAGTAACAATATTTCCATATTTATTAGTGACAGTATTCTATAACTCCCAAGCAATACCAGATCATTGTTATTTTTATAATGTAAAAGCATAAACATGCATAACATAATTTATTAGTAACATACTTTTCCTATGCCCTATTAAGGCCATCAAATGCCTCTTCTTTTTTTTTTAATATATTTTATTGATTTGTTACAGAGAGGAAGGGAGAGAGGTAGAGAGTTAGAAACATCAATGAGAGAAACATCAACCAGCTGCCTCTTGCACGCCCCCTACTGGGGATGTGCCCGCAACCAAGGTACATGTCCTTGACTGGAATAGAACCTGGGACCTTTCAGTCTGCAGACCAAAGTTCTATCCACTGAGCCAAACCGATTTGGGCCAAATGCCTCTTCTTACTGGAGTTTGTATTGAATTCTTAGCTATCAATATCATTTGAGATGCTGCTTAAACTTACAATAATAGAATATCTAAATAATTAATTCACTTTATAGTCATTTATATATTTATGATTTTGGCATGCAATCTAAGCATCAACTATATTTTTATTTTATTTTTACACTAACTGTTAAATGCCAATCAATAAGTGAGCCTTATTCTATTAGTCAGTATAATTATAATTTTTTTGTGATTCTTTTTTTCTGCTATACTTGAATTTCATATATGACCATCTCTATAGGCTTTTTATTTCTAAAAATTCACCACAATGATAACAATAATAATTAAATACTTAGGCACCTATATAGAAAGGATGATTAATAGGATAAATATAGAAAGATGTTCTTATTACTTGAGCTACCTTATAAGCTGTATCCTCTAATACCCACCCAAAGAGCAAGATTTGTTTTTAATTTGAAGGTATTAAGCCATTTGTCTTGGTCCTCTAGTTGTTTGGTTGATTTAATTAGTTATAATAACTAATGTTTATAATTATAGTAGAAAAAAGTCTCCAAGCTAGTCTTATCATTAGATAGAACTTCTCTTCAATCAGATACTTATGCTCCAGTTTCAAAGAATATAAAATAAATTTCAAGTCATTCATATGCTCTAAAAAGAAAATAAAAGAATAAGTTTATTGGAGAAAGGCATACTTTACCTTTCCAATTCCTTTCCCTGTACTCCCATCATTTTAAAGTATATATTAGTGAATCAGCTAAAGACCCATTATCAAACAAATTCAGATCCTGAATGCAACTTTTCTTTAATACTAATTCTGTCGAAACTCTTATCAATAATATATATATATTGATTTCAGAGAGGAAAAGAGAGGGAGAGATAGAAACATCAATGCTCCTGCACATCCCCTACTGGGGATTGAGCCCACAACTCAGGCAATTGCCCTGACCAGTATGTTGACCTATGTGACCTCCTGGTTCATAGGTCAACATTCAACCACTGCGCCATGCCAGCCAAGCACCAGACTATTATCTTTATTTATGGCCTGAGTTGATTCTTCAGAATACAGCATGTCGGAATTAAGATAATGACCTTTCTTAAATATCTTCACACCCATTGGAAGTTAGACAATTAATGTCACCAAAAGAAGAAGAAAGGTTTTGTAAGCTGTTACACTATGAGCTTAAGGTATTGCAAGCATTTAGTATCTTTATTGGAATTTACAGGTATGAATTTTAAATAATGAAATGATTGTGAATATACTTCTATGATAATGAATCATACAGATTTTTCTACAGCCTATGCATTTGTCACATCTTTGGGGGGGGAAGTGATCATTGTTTATGTTCAGAAATCTGTAGGCTGAAGAGTAGAGGTAGTGATTTGCTTTTGGTTTCTTTGTGTTCTGTGACAATATTGTATTTATTTGAGATATTTTTTAGTTATCCCACTTTTGTGACCCGTAGTTCTCAGCTTATACCAGTAATGTGACAGTGTTATTTTGCCCTATCTTTCCATAACTTGAGGGGTACTTTAAAAGGGAAAACACTTAAGATGAATATTTCAATTGTTTCGTGGCAGATATTATTATTTATTTTAAAAACTTATGTTATTTTATCTTATATTCTGAAAACCAATTTTATTTATATTTTTTTCCATAAATGTGACCTTGATTGTGTGGTCTTTGGTAAATTGTTTCATTAATTATATTATTTTTCTTTAATTCAAAGGGCATTTATACTAATTAATCACAAACATATATTGTCAGAATTCATTATTTCCTCTCCTGATTCATTATAGTACTCACCATCATTTTCTCCATGTTAAATCTTCTAGATAAAGGTTTTAAAGTTTAATACTTATACTTTCCCTTTTTTAATATTCACACTGCCAGGTATAATAATGTAGGCAAAATACTAGTAAATCACTTTAAACATAACAAAGTAAAAATGAGTAGGACATAATTCTTTGAAGAACTGAAACACCCACTGATTTGGGAAAAGATTAATTCTAAACCAGTTGCATATTTGATTTGAAGTTGCTTTGACTTGTTAATTTTGTTTGGAGAACTTTCCACAATGATTGGACTGAGTTTCTAGGCAATTTTCAAGTGGGACTCAACTGGGGTTGTGAAAGCTGACTGTCTTAAAGAGATTGTTGAAGAAAATACTGCAGGCTTCACTGTATGATAAGTTATGCTTGCTCTGCTACTGACATCTTCACTGTGATTGGCTAACAGGTTTGCTAGAGGAAGCAATAAGTACTCAGTAATGTTAGAAGTCTAAGATTCATGTCGCTGAATGTCTAAACCAGATGTGTATAAGGACAGGTGATTTCTCTCACAAGGCTTTCTCCCACAGGTGATTTTTTTCCCAAGTCACATTAAAACCAGGTGGATTAATTTCAAGATCATACTCACAGATGGCACTTTTCAAGCCATTGCTAAAGTATCTCATCTATTCTGAAACTGTGCACATTGGTTGGAAAGTTGTTGCTTTTTTTGATGTTGTTATTAATAGGATCAATTTTGGTAACTGCATTTTCTTCTTTTTGGCTTTGGAATTGTGTAACATACTATGTAAATTTCCAAACATAATGTACACTGAAAGAAATATAAAGAAAAAACATAAACACCCAATCTACAACCAGCCTGAGGACATCATAGGCCTCCCAAATTAGTATAATCACTGTACCAAATATTCAATAACCTCCTCTTCTCTTTCAGTTTTAAATAAATAAAAGTGAAAAAATATTGTAGACAATACTATAAATAAAACTGAAATTGGCCCTTTGCTCATAGTTGACAAACACTAAAACAAACCATTCATAGTTCTGCATAGAATAAAATAACATGGAGGCTATGCATAAAAAATAATTGTCAAGAATAAACTTTTCTTTTAAATTTATTGATTATAGTTTAAAGAGATAAAATAGAACCTAGAATATAAAAAGTATACTTAGTTTGTACATAGATTATTATTAATAAGGTGAGGATTTATATATATATACATATACATATATACATATATACATATATACATATATACATATATATATATATATATATATATATATATCCAGCAACTATAATGCCATAACGACTAGAAGGACTGGTCACTTTGACATCCACTGTGACCAGTGAACTGGCCCCATCAGGGGGTGGGGCTGGCCATCCAACCTCTTGCTGCCCCTCCCCCTGGCCAGCCTGCCCCTGATTGGACTCTCCCACCCCCATCAAGTGCGGGGACTGGCTGGCCTAATGCCCCCCAGCTGTTCCCCTCAGCAGTTCTGCACCCAATCAGCCCACCCTACCATGATAGGTCTTCAGTCCCTCCTCCCCAGCTGGCCCCACCCCCAATAGCCCCCCACCACCCTGATTGGCCTACAGCCCCTCCCCCTGGCCTGCCCTGCCCCTGATCTACCCCCCCCTTTCCCAATAGGGGGCAAGGCAGCCAGCCAACCTCCTGCAGCCCCCTACCTGGTCCCACTGTAGATTGGGCCTCCCATCACAATCAGGGGCAGGGGCAGACAGCCAACTGCCTCAAGCCCCTCCCTCATCCAGCTCTGTTCCCAATTAGCTCCCCCACACACACTCTAATTAGGGGCAGGGCCACACAACCGCCCATAGCCCCTCCCTCAGGCTGCTGGCCTCTAATCATGCCCCACCCCCTTTGGAGGCAAGGCCGGCTGACCCATTACCCACAGCCCCTTCACACAGCCAGCCCCATCTTTGATCAGTCCCCACCACCTTGATTGGCCAAGCTCCTGCCATCTCCTCCTTCTGATGGCCCAGCACTGATCTGCCTTGATTGGGGCCAGGCTAGCTGGATCCCATCTGTGAATGAATTCATGCACTGGGCCTCTAGTTATCTATAAATTTCTAGTATTTTTATCTTTTCAAGGATTTCCTTTCTGGGAAAACATTCACTTTTAATTTTATTCTCAAATTTTCTGTAGATGCAAATATATATATATATATATATATATATATATATATGCATATGTGTTTGTATACATGTAGATATATACATACATAGACATCTATTTGTATTTATATATGTTAATATTTGAAAAAGTGATGTTTATATACATAAATAAAAATTCTTATGATATGATAGTCTTATATCTGTAGTGTTTAATTTATTGTTATATATAACAATGTACATTATTGGAACTATACAAGTTCTCTGGCTCTAAATGTAAATTTTAATTTTGTTTCCAACTAGAGAATATTATATCACAATGGTTAAATGGGTAAGCAATACCAAGACGGTGGTTAGATGGTTAAACCGACCTCAGAACATTTCCATCCTCACAGTCTGTGAGACCACAACCGGTGCTTGTAGTAGAGTGAGTATAATTTACTTTTCTTGTATGCTTAAAATGATGTAATTTATTTTTATTTTACTTTTTTACAGCTGCATAGTATTCCATTGTGTAAATATACCAGGGAAGATGGGAGAGGGGGTATAGGAATAGGTCAACCAAGGAACTTGTATGCATAACCCAGGGACACAGACAATAGGGTGGTGAAGGCCTGAGGTAGAAGGAGTATGCTAGAAGAGGTCAATATGGAGTGGGGGGGAGGTATATATATAATACTTTCAACAATTAGGTTTTTTAAAGGATTATTTTGTAGTATAAAGGGTAGCCAAAGCCAAGATAATGTCATTCTCAAATTTGGGAAGTCTTAATATTTTGACTTTGATTAATTTGAGAATATATAATGTTCCTTTCATGCTTTCTTTAAATATATTTCAAAATTAAATTATTTGTAGTTTAGATTCTTTTTCTAAAATAACATACAGTATCTATGACCTTAAATTATGTAAAAATAGAAAAAAAAAGTTTTGGAACTACTGTGTTTTGAAATCAGGTTGTATTTAGATTTCTATAACAAATTTTTATACCTGAAATAACTTGTGTATATGTAATTTTAAGGTTCTTAGTGGAGGAGATACTATAACCAATTTAAATTGTTATATAGTTGGTAATTGGTAAAGGATTCCCAATTACATAATGGCATAATTTTCAAATATCTTTCTTTGCAAAAGATGAAATAAATGTTATCAGCTAGCATCTTTGATGTAATCAAATATAAAACTGTTAAAATGTTAAAAATCTATTTTCAGATGTTGGACATCAGGAGGATTAAAAAGTAAATGGTGAAATAAAATTAATACACAAGATGAGCATAGATATGACTTATCTTGGTAATAGTGCAATGGAGATGGTGCCCAAGAAAGGCACAGTGGAATCCCTGCTTCAAGTAGACAGGAAGAATCACAGTTTGAGGCTACTGTGGCTAACCTTTGAAAGATAAGTAACAGAATGTGGAGCTAAATAGAGAAGAATTCTAGTTCCCAATGTAAAGAACCTCTGAAATCTTTAGTTCATTGTTGCTCTGCACAAGATATACTATAGAGAAAAGAATCAAAGAGAGAAACAGCATTTTAAAAATTTAAAACTATAATTTAAAAATTAAAAACAACACAAAACATTCCATTTAGCATTTGTTGCATTGCTGGTTTGGTGGTAATAAATTCCCTTACCCTTTTTTGTCTGTGAAACTCCTGATTTCCCCTTCAATTTTGAATGATACACTTTCTGGATAGAGTATTCTTGGATTCAGTCTCTTGATTTGTATACTTCATTTCATTCCCTTCTGGCTTGATGTGCTTCTGTTGAGAAATCAGTTGATAGTCTAAGGGGAGATCCCTTGTAAGTAACTCTCTATCTCTCTCTTGCAGCCTTTAAGATTATTTCTTTGTCTTTTATTTTTGCCAGTTTAATTATGATGTTTTGATGTTGTCTTTTGGGTTTATCTTAATTGAGATTCTCTGTGATTCTTAGACTTGTGTAACTTTGTTCTTCCCAAAGTCAGGGACATTTTCTATCATTATTTCTTCAAACAAGTTTTCTATTACTTTCTCAGCTTCCTCTCCTTCTAGCTTCCCTATTATGTGGATATTGTTTCATTTCATGTTGTCCCAAAGCTCCCTTAGACTCTCCTCTTGTTTTTTTTTTAATTTTTTTCCAGTTGCATCTCTGCTTGTGTTTTTCTACCTTGTTTTCTAGCTCACTGATTCAATGTTTCTAGTCTACTGTTGATACCTTCCATTGTGTTCTTTATTACACCTATATCATTCTTCATTTCCACTTGATTCTTACTCATGTTGATGAATTCTCATTGAGTTGTCTGTATTTCTGATCTAGACATTTGAGCATCCTTATAACCATTATTCTGAATTCTTTCTCTGACAAGTTACTTGCCTCCATTTCATTTAAGTTCTTTTCTAGTGATTCCTCCTCCTCTTTGGGAATTGTTGCTTTTTCTCCCAATTTATTTTTTTAAATTTTTTTTTTGTAATTGTTTCTCTGTACTAGATCAAACTGTTATGCAACCCAGATTTTTGGGGTTGGTTTTATGTAGTAAATGTTTTGTGAGACCCAGTGCTGCATGCTCTCATATCTCCTGGGCTGGGTATTCTACAGAGGCCCCCTATATGAAATATTTGGATTTTCCTGATGCTATTGGGTTGTGAATGTCATTGTCCCACTCATAGATGGAGTCTCCTCTCATGGTGTATATACACCCCTATTTCCATAGCAGCATAATTTATAATAGCTAAGACTTGGAAACAGCCTAAGTGCCTATCAGCAGATGAGTGGGTACATTTACACAATGGAATATTATATACACTAATAAAAGAGAAAGATGCAAATTGACCATACTTCCATGACACTCACCAGCAAATCAGGAGTGGGTATGCAAATTAACAAAACAAAGATGGCTAGTTAATTTACATGCACAGGTACCAAGTGGCCGGGGGAAGGATGGGATGCTTGTGTCATCACCATGGTGATGATGCAGGCATTTCACACTACCCCAGCCACTCAGGGCCTCTGGGCAGTGTAGGAAGGCGGGGCTGGAGTGGAAAGAGGCAGTTCTGACGACGAAGGAGAAAGTGATGCCAGCAGCCAGGGAAAGGAAGACCCATTCTTGCACGAATCTTCATGTATTGGACTTCTAGTGTGGCAATAAAAAGAAAATAATTTTTAACATTTACAACAGCATAGGTGGCTCTGGAGAATATTATGCTGAGCATAATAAGCCAGTTAGATAAAGATAGATATCACATGATCTCACTCATATGTGGAATATAATGAACCAAATAAACTGATGATGAAAAATAGACCCAGAGACAGAGAAGCATGAACATACTGTTGAACCTCAGAGGGAAGGTAGGATAAGGTGGGTGGGAAGAGATCACCCAATGTACTTGTATGCTTATATTCATAAACCATGAAACAGACAATATGGTAGTGAGGGCTTGGATGTGAGGGGACAGGAGTGGACTGGAAGGGGTTAGTAGGAGGAAAAGGAGAAGGTAAATAATACTTTCAACAATAAAGATTAAAAAATATATAATTTAAAAATAAAAATAAATAAATAATTTAATGTAAAAAAAAGAAGACATTTGTTGAGATCAAGGAAAATTAAGCATTAAGTGAATTTTGGACTATATTATTGAATATTAATTTTCATAAGTAAGATAATTGTCTTGTTGCAATTTAAAGATATATATTAGAAATGAATGATGAATTTATAGGTAAAATGATATGATATTTGGGACTTATTTTAAAATAATTTAATGATAAAGTATGGAAGCGTTGATGAAATAAAATATGTTGTACTTTTGATAATTTTTGAAGCTCAGTGATAGGTCTATGGGAGATTTTTATGCTCTTGCATTGATTTTTGTGTATGTTTCATATTTAAAAATATAAAATAAATTTTATAATTCTGAAATTTATAATTTCAGAATTATAAAATATTCTGAAAATAATAAAAATCATTGGAATTCATATATTCTAGTTGGAGCCAGCTTATCATCTTTTCTATTGGGTGGTAATTTACACAAGTAATAGCAAATATATGTTAAACTTCTTCAATAAAGAGATAGACATGGGAACCTTAACATATTATTGATTTGATACATTATGGGTGTCCAACTGTATTTAATTCTATTTATAGAGTTAAAATTCTTTACTTTATACTCTAAATGAAATAAGTATTTGAAATTTTGGAATCTCATTAATTCTAATAATACTTAGTGATATTAATAGCCCACAAAAATGCATGTTTTATTCTATGTTTTTAAAATATGAATATGGGTTATTGCTGAGGTTCATGGAGAAATCTAGAGGAAAAAAAATTTGAATTGACATTTTATAAGTGAATCTTTTCTTCATTCATACTTTTCTCAGGGAATAATTTTTCCAGAAAACTACAAGATATTTCATAAATTGCTACTTGTATACAGTGATACTGAACATTTTAAATCTATAAATACTTATCTTGAGATTAATTTAATCTAATTCCTCTTTTTATTTATTTTACTTTAAAAAAACATATTTTATTGATTTTTTACAGAGAGGAAGGGAAAGGGATAAAGAGTTAGAAACATCAATGAGAGAGAGACATCGATCAGTCGCCTCCTGCACGCCCCCTACTGGGAATGTGCCCTCAACCAAGATACATGCCCTTGACCGGAATCGAACCCGGGACCCTTCAGTCCACAGGCCGATGTTCTATCCACTGAGCCAAACCGGTTTTGGCTAATTTCTATTTTTAAAATATGATTTTGGTTTTTATTGTTTTATTTTAAAAGAACATAATATTTTTGTCACTACAAATGTATATGACTATGGTGAAAAGGTGATTGAATATTGAAGAATGTCTACCTTTTCATTTTATTCCTAGCTATTTGCCCAGTTCTTTTGAAAGACATAATTTTCTTTCCTGATGATGCCCAGAGGTGAAAAGAGACAGTGTCTAGTGGTTCAAAACAGATTGAGTGAGGTAAGGGAAGAGAGTTGGAAAATGATCTGTTATCCTAGTAACATACTACTGAGGATTCTGAAGGAGATCACTAAAGAAAAGACTTTTTAATTAAATGGTCATTTAATCCCAATTTTATAATTATTTATTCATTTTAATTCCTGGTATTTCACTTTGTGAGAAAAAAAAATGCCTGAAATAACACTTTATTTTGTTAAATTGATGCATGCTCATTTTGGTCTTTAGATGATTCACAAAATTAATGATTTTGTTTCAGAAATACGAGATGACATCAGATACATGGCTCTCCAAGCAGGTATAGTATAAGTGGTTTCTTTATGTCACATTTTGGCCATTATACACATCCAGTTCACCCATTTGTAATTAGATACCTTTCCAAAGTTATTTTAGAAATATAATTTTAAGGTATTACATATTTAACTGTTTTTTCCATTAAAATATTTATGACAGCATTTTATGGAATATTTATGAAAATATTGCTTCTGTTTATTATAGGATATAAGTTGCAGAATAACAATCATCCATTTTTGGGATCATTCATATAAGTAAACTTTCATGCAGATGAAAGAAAAAAAATAGAAACCTTTAAGAGTGCTCAGATTGCCCAATAAATTGATTCTGTGGAGATATTCATATGAGCACTTACTCTGTTAGATATATCCTAGCCCACAGTTCTAATTTGTGACAGAAATGAATCTGGAATCTAAGTGATCACAATAGAAAAAGTACCAAATGTCTCTATGACAGGGTCTCATACTGGACATTTCAGAAATAAATCCAAGTAGATCATCCACATATGTATGAACCCATTTTACTAATAACTTCATCACTACTTTTTACAAAGAGGAATATTTTATTTTGTTTGTTTTATTTATTTTGTTCTTTGCAGTCATCTTTTATTTTATATTATCTTCCTAGTTCTTATCCATATCTATGGTTTCAATTACCACCCATACACTGAGACCTCCAACCAACTTGCTTGCCTAATTTCTGAAACATCTACATTCATGCTTGCCATTTCTTCCTAAATCTATAAAAGTATTCAATTACCACTTCACAGGTACAAACTGAACACATCTCTTTTCTATTCAGTCTTATGCCTTCTTATCATAGGAGTCAAGGACAGAGTTATCCATCCAGTTATTAAAATCATAAATCTATCCTTAAACTCTTTCTCAATCTTACCTGCATACATTCATCACCACACCTTTGACTTTACTTTCAAAGATCTCCCATTATTTTTCTACAGTTCACAAACACTGTCCAGCATTAAACCACAGGTTATTGCAGTTCTTCCTTAAGTAGTCCTCGTTCAAACTCTATGGCAACTACCAAATCTGTTCCTTACACTGCAGGATGACTGAATGACCTTGTTGAGATATGGATTTGATCACTACCCAAATCACCATCATACTTCACTCTCACAACTGAAACAATTTTTTATCCTTTTATCCTACAGAAAAAGACCAACATTCTTAAAAGGTCTACAAGGAATTACATTGAAAGTATTTTCAGCTTTGTGCCATACTATGCTTTCAATTGTTTTCTTCATTCTAGACCCAAGAACTCTTGGACTCATGAGGCCTTTATATGAACCATTTCTTCTGAAGAGAAGTCTCTCAACTATTTTCTGATGTAAAGGCTGCTCATTTTATAAACCTTGACTTAAATCACCTACTTAAGAAGTCACCTCCTCTAACCATACTAACAAAATCACTTCCTCCAATAAAATTTATTTTAAAGTCAAGTGTAATTTTTGTGTGATACACAATTGTGCAATTTTTTACTGAATTCACCAGAAGAGGCAGGATATTCATTTTTTTTTGTTCTCCATTGTAAACCAAATGCCTAACATAGAGTCTTGTTAAAAGAAAAGTTAAATAAATATTTGCTGAATAAATAAATAAAATGTGTAAATAGATTAAACTCTTAGTTGAATTATATACATATAGGCACATATATATACCACATATCTATTATCTATATTAATATCAACTGTTTATTTTTAGGCAATGTGCAAAATGAAATTGGGGCAAAACCCTTGATTTTTGTAGCCAATAATAAACTTTCACAAAATTAATTTAAATCCGGAAAATAAAAACAATAATATATGAATAGTGTGTATTCTGAATTGTCCCAAGCATTAAACCTATTTTGCTATAATTTTTATTGCCAGGGACATTTATAATTGTCTAACATACACCAACATAATACATGCTCTTTTGGTATTTTTTATCTACATTTGAAATACCAATTTCATGAATGTGTGATAGAAACGATTTTTAAGCAAAGAAACCAGTGATCATTATTCAGTAAGAAAATGCAAATGTTAGTTTGTCACAGTTGACTTTTTTTCAAGAAGCTTAAGGAAATTTAATTAAATACTTAGAATTTGATGAAAGTTAAAAGATGAGAATGGCAGTCATTATGAGGTGAAGCACCATAATCATTATATGCTTACTTTCTGGAGAGCAGGAAGAGTAGAGAGTGGGTATGTTTGCCCTTCCTTCAAAAGACTTACAGTTGGGATAACTGATATATAAACTGTTTGGTCAGGGATAAGTGTATCCCTAATTCACTGGCCTGTGTGTCATAAACACTGACTTGCTTAAGGTCATGAGGACTGACAGTTATGTTTGCTCCACTTTCTTTATTTGATTATAGGAGAGGGTTCTGCCTAAAGTGGTATGTTCATAGCTAGAAATCATCTAATGCTGAAGATTTTTAAGCCCAACTATGCATTAAAGATTAGAGTCCTCATCTGTCTTTACTGAATTATTTTTAAGGCACCAGATTTGAAGGACTAATATAAAAACGGGAAATGCTCAAATATTCTCATAGTATGAAAAATGCAATTTGTTTTTGAAGCAAAACACAAATGGAGAATGTTGAGTAAAGAAGGAGCTAATAGGTTGGACTAAAAGTGATATATATATTTAGACACCTAGTATATCCTAGACAATAGAACTAAAAAATATAAAATTGCAAAATTCCTTTAATTATTACTTGCCTGGTGAAAGAAGTCCAGCATATAAGAAAGTGCATTGCAAGCCAGGAAGAGATGAATAAAAAGTTTAGACTCTCTGAAAAGAGATTTCTTAACTAAGACACACTCTCTAACTAGAAAATTTTGTAAATAGATTTTGTTTCCTGAGTTGAAGCAAATTATAAAAGAAAAAAAGAGAAAGAGAGAAAGAGAAATATACCAGAGGAGAAAGTAATAAAATATAAATTTTCTCATAATTGAAAGGTGCGATTTAAAATCAAGTACCTTTTAAGTATTTATTACATACACAGTAATGCAATTTTCCCATCTTTGAATTTTATGTTACTTCAGATTTTAAATTATTCACATACTAGTATATTGTCTTATAGTTTCATGAATATCCATGAAGTAGATAGACAAGTGAAATATTATTCTTATAATTTTATCAATGGATATTCTTATTAATAAAGGTAGAATGAGACTCTTAAAATTATGAAAATAGTTATTAATATACTTATTTATTCAGGAAATAATTATTAAGTACAATTATCACTGCTGCTGTCCCAGGTTCTGGAGCTATAGCAATGGAGAATATTCTTGCACCATGGAGCTTCCATTCTACAGTCACACTACCTGCTATGCACCTAAACACCCACACACATAAGAGATTCATATAGAGTTCAATGATCTGGCTTCTTTGGTCACCCTTTATATAAGATAATCAGGAAACCCATCTCTGATAAGGTGAATAGAGCAGTAGTATGAAAGATAAGAGAAAGAGCAGGATAGGGGGTAAATAGCACTCTTTAGAAGAAACGTGTACAAAGAGGAAAGAGGAGAATTGAAGAAGGTGATGTTATAAAGAGTGTAGGGCCAGATCATCTAAAAAGGGCCTGTAAGCCATTTAAAGACGTAGGGAGGAAATCCTATTGAATTCTTTTATTATACCATATATATAATCACTTTCAGTAATCCAATAATAAAGAACACAATATTTAGTCAGGTAAATCCATTTTCTTAATGTTTCCCCTGAAGCAAGAGAAAGAATCTATATGTGTAGTTTCCATAATTTAATTATAAAAATAATTTTCTTAATTTAACATGCCACTAGAGTTTAATTTAAAAACATCAACTGGACATGTGGGTTTGGTTTGTAGAGGGGTGCTATGAATGAAATGTTTTCAACAGATTCTTTTCTATTTTGTGGCTTTTTGTTTTTTTTACTTTTAATAAATTTATGTACTCACCACGAGAAATGTACCTTCAAATAAGTAGAGTTGCTGAAAGATTTCATAAAAATGCATTAAATATTATATTATAGAATTTCTAAATTAAAATAAATTATTTTGATAAACTGGTGAAAATGCCTATATTTTTCTTATATTTTTAAGAATAAATTGCTAACCATAATCAGATCTTATGTAAAAGAATATGAAAGTTCTTTTGGAACCAATTTAGTCTTTAATTTAACTGTAACTCATATGTATCCCGTGTTTAAGAAACATCCCTCCTTCCCATCACTCAAACACATATATACACACAATGCATTGAATTAACTTAAAATATATATCATTATACACTGTTTGACCATTTTCCAAAATAATTCTAAAATAAAAGCTAGTCTACTCCCTGCCTCCTTTATCAATTGTTGGCAACACAAATTTCCTATGCCATGTGAGATTGTTATGTCCCTTCTACTTTTCAGGATGAGGAGCCCGTGTTTTCTAGAGACGGCAGCAAATTCTTTATGACAGTTCCTGTTAAGCAAGGGGGCCGTGGGGAATTTCACCACTTAGCCATGTTTCTCATCCAGGTAAGTGCTTCTTCTGTGGTTTGGTTTCATTGAGATCATGTTCATGAAGGCCCAACTCTGGTCGTCATTCTGAACCTACAGTTAATGCCTGGGAGCCCAGCCATATATCAAACTCAGGATGCTTTAGGGAAAGGAATGCTAATTCAGAGCCATAATCCAAGCTGCACCTTCTCACAAAACAGTTTCAACATCCAACAGAATTCAGCAAGATCCAAAGTGTGCTATTAGTTGAGGGCTTTGGTATTTAGAATTTAATAAATGAAAAGTACCTAACTTCTACTTTCAAGGACTATAGAAAATCTAGAGGGTTGTTGTTTTTTTTTGTTTATTCAACAAATATATATTATCTATTTTGTACAAGTAATACTTTCAAAGGTTTATATAAGTTTTAATTCCTTGAAGCAACCTAAATAGCTATCAGAAATTGAATGGTTGAATAAACTATGGTATACCCACATAAGAAAATGTAGTATATTTTTATACTGAGGGAAATGTGTGGGTTTTTTTTTCTCTAAACTTCAAAGGAATGATAATAGTTTATACAGTTTATCTAATTACAAAATGTGGCTGAATGAATAAGTAGTAGTTCAAAAATGCAAGATTAATGAGTCAATTTAAATTTGTCAATTACAAATTTTCATGAGAAATCAGTTTCTTTTAAATTCATATATATTAATCTCACAGTCTCATAGTTAAGAAGACAGTTTATAAAGATAAAGCTTAGTGTATAAATTGCAATCCTCTATAAGTTGTACAAACTAACTAATCAAGAATCAATTTCATACCTACAAAATATAGAGTAAATATTAATATGGCAAAAGGTCCCTAAACAAACTGAATACATTTATGTCTTATGTATATTCTCATCATTTTGTCATTATCAATATACATATATATTGATATTGCACAGCTCAGTGCCTTGAATTCTCAAAATCTGTACCAATAGCTTAAAATTAAACACATATCTAAGGTCTGCACTATTAAAATAAGTATCAGGTTTTAACTTTGATTTTGATGAAAGCTGGAATAAATAATTAGGAACATATGTAATTTCCACAGTAGAAATGTATATTAATGTTCATAGTACAACATTATGTTTGAAAAACAGATTGTAGACTAAACTATAATGTGGTATTTATGTTCTAAAAACTGTATGCATTGATTTCAGAATAAAAATTTTGGTGATTCAATATCTAACTACTAAATGGTTATATGAGACAGGTGGGATTAAGGAAAGTTTTCCCTCTATGTGGAACTGAAGAAAGCTTTACTAGCAAATTGTTTTACCTGGTTAACTTTTGTTGATTAATTATATTTGCTAATATACTACCACAGAGATGTTTGTCCTAAAAAATAAATAACACTTCCCAAATCTTCCAAAGGACTGTGACATTGAATTTTTAAATCATGGTATTTTATATTTAAGAAATTGTGAATATCTTAAGATATACTCAAAAACAGAAAAATATGTGTAAGACATCTTTATACTATATGCAGCTCCATAAATAAAGACATTGTTTATCTTCAAAAACTTATGAATATAAACAGTATCTTTCAAAAAGGGTGGAATTGGGGGAGGCTGATGATGTTACATGTGGGGATCAATATATTTATGCTGCTAACAAAGTTTACTTGTAAGACTTGGGAAGAAATACCTTCGGTCCTCCAATCAAACCATCCTGATGTTCAGTCTAACTCATTATTTCTGAAATGTTCAGAACAACTTCATAAAGCAGATGTGTTCCTTTTTTCTTTTATATGAAGAAAATAGTGAAGATTTCATTAAAGTAGAAACATTTGTATCTATTCTGGGTGCAGTTCAGAGAATGTATGCTTTCCATCATTGAGAAATAAACATGACTGTGCAATTGTTCATGGGTATTTTCACGATATGGCTAAAATGAATTTACTTTGTTAATGAGTCAGAGGTTAGTGCTTAGGTAAATATAGCTTATACCTAAATTTACACTTACACACACACACACACACACACACACACACACACACATGCACAATTTTAATAGTTTGAATCCCAATGCCTCAGTTTTCAATAGCTAACAAAAAAGCTCTTTTATGAATTGTATATTACAGTGGTACCTCAAGATACGAGTGCCCTAACATACAAGATTTTTGAGATACGAGCCTTTGAGCAAGCGATTTTTGCTTTGAAATACGAGATAGGAGTAATCGTGCGGATGGGCTGGCTGTACACAACCCACCAGTTTACCGCAACTTGAGCGTCTCATAGTTTCCCATGCCTCAAGGTTATGGAACGAATTAAACTCGTATCTCGAGGTACCACTGTATTTCCATATTGACACATACATAGTATAAACATTTGTAAAATTCTAAGCAACATAAACTGAGCAAAGTAGTAAAATCAAACATAACCTTATCATCCCATATTTTCACACTGCCAATCAATTGGTTTAGATTTATAATTCATTCTTACATTAAAATATATTATTTTCTCCTAAAGATTACAATCAAAGCACAAATCTACATTTGTGACATTTAAAAATAGTGTATAAACATTTTCTCACATCATTTACATGTAATCTTTATATATAATACTAGAGGCTCAGTGCACAAAATCTGTGCATGGGGGAGGGGTGTCCTTCAGCCCAGCCTGCTCCCTCTCCAATTGGAACCCCTTGAGGAATTTCTGACTGCCCATTTAGGCCTGATCTTAATGAGCAGTCAGACATTCCTCTCACAATCCAGGACTGCTGGCTCCCAACTGCTCGCCTGCCTGCCTTCCTGATTGCCCCTAAGTGCTTCTGCCTGCCAGCCTGATCACCCCCTAACCATTCCCCTGCCAGCCTGATGGATGCCTAACTGCTCCCCTGCCAGCCTGCATGTCCCTAACTGCCTTCCCCTGTGGGCCTGTCACCACTAACTGACCTCCCCTGTAGGTTTGGTCACCCCTTAATGTCCTCCCCTGTAGTTCTGGGTCCCGCCCCCCCAATTGCCCTTTCTTGTAGGTGTAGTCACCCCCAACTTCCCTCCTCTGCTACCCTGGTCACCCCTAACTTCCTTCCTATGCAGGCTTGATCACCCACAACTGCCCTCCCTTACAAGCCTGGTCTCTCCCAACTGCCTTCACCTGCTGGCCTGATTGGCCACAACTGCCCTTTCTTGCAGGCCTGATCCCTGCCAACTGCTTTCTCTTGCTGGCCGTCTTGTGGTGGCCATCTTGTGTCCACATGGGGGCAGGATCTTTTGCTCACATGGGGGCAGCCATCTTGTGTGTTAGAGTGATGGTCAATCTGCATATTACTCTTTTATTAGATAGGATTGAGGCCTGCTGCACCAGTGGGGGCCTGCTGGGTTTGCCCTGAAGGGTGTCCTGAATCAGGGTTTGTGTTCCCTTGGGGATTGAGGTGGTCTGGGCGAGGGGCCTGGGGTGGTTTGCAGGCCAGCCACACCCACTGGCGACCCAAGCAGAGGCCCTGGTATCTGGGATTTATTTATTTTCTACAGCTGAAACTTTGTAGCCTGAAGTGGAACCAAGCCTTCTGCTTGCACAGCCATTGAAACTTTGTTGCCTTAAGTGGAGGCCTGGACTCACCAGGGTTTGTGGAAGGCTTGGCTTCCTCAATTGCCAAGTGCAATCCAAGCCTCCCTCCTGTTTTCTCTGTGGCCATAGCCATTTTGGTTGGGTTAATTTGCATACTCGCCCTGATTGGCTGAAGGATGCGGCTGGTGGATGTGGCTTGTGTGTAGCAAAGGTATGGTCAATATCCATATTGCTCTTTTATTAGATAGAATTGTTTTTTTAATATGTCTTTATTGATTGTAGAGAGAGGAAGGAAGAGGGAGAGAGAGATAGAAACATCAATTATGCTAATCATTGATTGGCTACCTCCTGCACACCCCTTACTGGAGATAAAACCTGCAACCCAAGTATGTGCCTGACCTGGAATCGAACTGTAACCTCCTGGTTCATGAGTTGATGTTCAACCACTGGGCAACACAGGCCAGTCATATATTATTCTTAAATGTTATCTTAATAGTTGTGCAACAATCCATCAAGTAAATATATAACACTGCATTTTAATCATCATAAGGTTACTTCTAATATTTTAATATTATAATTTATTTATCTATAACATTATTATGCCTCAATACTTATATTTTATTTATAAAAATTCCCACAAGGATGTATTTATAGATGTTGAAAGATACCTAGACAAACCATATGTGCACACATGCATTTGTTTAGGTTTTGATATGGAGTGCCCAGTTGGCTCTCTGAAAATAGTATGATGATTTACAAATATGGTATAGTAATTTACAGCCTTAAGAGTAATGCATATGACTTCTACTCTCTCTCTCCCTTGACATGCTAGAGGATTCCATTTAAAACCAATGTGCCCAGGAAGTGAGAAATAACAGTAAGAGAATGTGGCCACTGGCCGTCAGGAAGCACCTTGATGCTCAGCTATAAGTACTTCATGCTTAGCTATATTTGAGAATAACCCTTTAACTGAGAACATATTTATCTGTTTGAAGTATCTAGCTAAACAAAACTAGTAAAATTTGCCAACGTTTTGCTTTCTTACACAATCAGTGGATAGATGAAAACCATTAATTAGAGACCATATAAGGTACATTTGTGCTTTCAGGATATTCTCATTATAGAGAGTGGTAGTTTTGCATTACAAATATTTTAATGTTTAATTCTCATCTACAAAAGTGAGTTTTCTTAAAGTAATTCCAAAATATAAAAAGCAATGCACTGCACTTATTCTCCTCCAGTCTTCTTATGATTGTAATTTTATGTAAACTACATTATTTCATCCTTATATTTTTATATTTTTAAAATTTGATCTAAAGCCTACATTTTCCATAATTTAAAAAACAATTTGTTAGAATGTTAATACTTAGTTGATATATTAAATCATTATTATTCAATGTTTAATTTAGTAGCATTTTGTTATGATTATAGATATCATTATATATTAAGTTTATTTATATTATGGATTATTTATTTAGTTTTGATTAAAAGTAAATATTTCTAAATATGTATATAGCTATTTATATATCTAGATAACTTTCAATTAAATATGTGTAAGCAGAACTTGTATTTTATCTAATTTTATATATTTCATAAAGACAAATTAATAAAAATAAAAATGGGCTTTTTCAAAAAGTCTATATACTAAGTTAATTGTTTATCTGAGTAAAGTATGCGTTATTAATATCAGTTTATGTAATTTCTGAATCAAAGTCCTTTTATTTATTTTTTTAAAAATATTTATTGTTGAAAGTAATATATATGTCCTCCTGTGTCCCCCATTGATCTCTTCTAGCCCACCCCATGCCCCACTCCAGGCCTTTACCACCTTATCATCTGTGTCCATAAGTTATGAATATATGTATAAAAGTTCTTTGGTTGATCTCTTCCCACTCGCCCACCCTGCCCCGCCTTCGCTCTGAGATTTTGCACTGTGTTAAATGCTTCTATGTCTCTGGATACACTCGCTTCATTAGTTTATTTTGTTCATTGGATTACACATGTAAGTGAGCTCATGTGACACTTTTCTTTCTCTAATTGGCTTATCTCACTTAGCATAATACTTTCAGGTCCCCTCATCCTGTCTCAAAGGGTAAAAGATCTTTATTTTAATTGCTGCATAGTATTCCATAGTGTAAATGTATCACAACTTTTTTATCCACTCATCTACTGATGAGCACTTGGGCTATTTCCAGATCTTAACTATTAGATATTGTGCTTCTATGAACATAGAGGTGCATATATCCTTTCTGATTGGTGTTTCAGGCTTCTTAGGATATATTCCTAGAAGAGGGATCATTGGGTCAAATGACAGTTCCATTTTTAATTTATTGAAATTCCATACTGTTTTCCATAGGGCTGCACCAGTATGTATTCCTACCAGAAGTGAAGTAGGATTCCCTTTTCTCCACATCCTCATCAGTACTTGTTATTTCTTGATTTGTTGATGGTAGCCATTCTGACAGGTGTGAGGTCATACCTCATTGTCATTTAATTTGCATATCTTCAATGATTAGTGACTTTGGGCAATTTTACATATGTCTCTTGGCCATCTGTATGTCTCCTTTGGAGAAGTGTTTATTTAGGTCCTTTGCCCATTTTTTAATTGGATTGTTTGCCTTCCTTTTGTTAAGTTGTATTGGTTTCTTATACATATTATCAGATGTATCATTGTCAAATTTTTGTTGATGGTTCCTTTAGTTGTGTGGAAGAATTTTATCTTGATGTAGTCCCATTTGTTTATTTTCTCCTTAGTTTCCTTTGTCCTAGGAGCTGTATCAGTAAACATATAGCTAGGAGAGATGTCTCAGATTTTGCTATTTTTTTTCTAGAATTTTTATGGGTTCATAACTTACATTTAAGTGTTTTTTTCATTTTTAGTTTATTTTTAGTGTATGGTTTAAGTTTGTAGTCTCATTACATTTTTGGTGTATATCTGTCCAATTTTCCCAACATCATTTATTCAAGAGACTGTCCTGATTCCAATGTATGCTTTTGCCTCCTTTGTCAAATATTAATGGAGTATAATGGCTTGGGTTTGATTTCTGGGATCTTTGCAAAACTTCTTTTACCTCATACTATTAAACTTTTGATCACTTCTGATATTTTTCCTTTCCATATCCTCCATAGCATTTTTATTTAGATTTCTAACTTCTGAATTACCATATCTGAAACTATTACATCCTACATCCTGCAATGCAGCCAACAGTCAGGAGAAAGTTTTTTTTCTTCAAAGACATGGCTACCTTTTTTTCTCACATCCTATATAATAAAAGCCCAATATGGTAAGTGTCCGGTTGTCTGGTCATCCATTCAACCAATCAAAGTGAAATATGCTAGTGATATGCTAAGGCTGCTCAACTACTCACTATGACATGCACTGACCACCAGGAAACAGACACTCTGACTGTTAGGTTAGCTTACTGCTGGGGTCTGGCCCATCAGACTGAGCAAGACAGGCTTGGAGCCCTCCTGTGGACTCTCCCTGGCTGGCCAACCACCTATGTCCCTCCCTGGCCCTGATCGTGCACCAGTGGGGTCCCTTGACCTGGCCTGCACCTTCTTGCAATCCGGGATCCCTTGGGGGATGTTAGAGAGCTGGTTTTGGCTTAATGGTAGAACAACCAGTCACTATGATGCGCATTGATGCAAGAGATGCAACCAGGGGGCTGATGCTTAATGCAAGAGATGCCTCCTGGTGAGCAGTGCACTCCCATAGAGGGAGTGCCACTCAGCCAGAAGATGGGTTCACAGCTAGCAAGTGCAATAGCGGTGGCAGGAGCCTCTTTCACTTCCACAGCACATTAAAGATATCCGACTGCTGGCTTAGACCCACTCTCTAGGGGGCAACGGGCCTAAGGCATCAATCAGACATCTCCCAAGGTCTCCTGGACTGCGAGAAGGTGAAGGTTGGCTGAGAGCCCTAAGGCATCAGTCAGACATCCCCCAAGTGCATGAATTTTGTTAATCTGGCCTCTAGTATGAGATAAGAAGCTGTGTTTCAATCTTGTTAAGTGGCCCAGACTCATAAGCATAAGTGATTGCCCTGTCATCTTCCCAAATTGTATTAAGAGAAACATTATATTGGTGAATCCACTTGCTTCCTCTATGCAGCCTTATCACATTTTGCTCATAATAGCTGATGATTTCACTGGAAACAATTTTGAATGTTTATTCATTACAAATACTGTAGAAAATAGAATGCCTCATTCATAATTCTACCACCTAATCAACCCAATACAATTTTTCAATAAATTACACTGCTATATCTGATTAGGACATTGTCTCAAAACAATTAGTTCACCTCATATGATGAATAGATAGTAAATTAAGGCATGCTATTTTTAAGAACTATAATATTTCTCTTATCTAGGTGACCTAAAAGTTAAACAGAATATAAGAAATTTGAACAAACTATGGGATCAGGTAAAAATCAAGTGCATTGCTAAACTTTTACTGATACCAATTCATTTCCAATTTGTAAATAGGAATATAAAATTAATATTTAATTTTAGTGAGCAAGATCAAATCTATATCAGTTAAAAGAGAGGCACTTAATGTCTAATGTCCTAAATAAAAAATACACACTCTCTCTTTTCATCCCAGATTTTTAGCCCTCTTTTGAGAATGAATGAAATGATTAATTTTATTGCTGTTTATTTTAAAACTAAAAGTGAAATATGAGTTCAACTTAAAGTATGTTGTCCTATTGTTCTTGTCAAAAGTCTACTATGATTTAATTGTCACAATCAGTGTTTCTGTTCAAAAAAGTTAATATAATAAATAAATAGCATGGTAACACAGAAAGAATAATTATTTTGGAGTAAAAATGATCATTCTTTCCTATTTTGTTAAATTATCTTGCCTACAGTTGTATGTCTGCTGAAGGTGGAAGGAAACCAAATTGAGGTAGAGACACCTCCTCATAAAGATAGTTAAGTACCTTCATATTTACTTTAGGTTTACAGTCTGACTGTCTACAATACTCTGATTGGTATTGGGATTTTATACATAGAATCCAGATCAAACTTAACATGCTCACTGCCATGACACAATCCCTTGTATATTAATGGAAAATATCATGAGTCTTATAACTATAAACACCATATCTAATAAAAGAATAATATGCAAATTGACCACACCTCTGCTATGCCACAAGCCACGCCCAAAAGCCAATCAAAGGGAGTATGCAAATTAACCCAACCAAGATGGCTACAGCCACAGAGAGAGCAGGAGGGAGGCTTGGGTTGCCCCTGGCAATGGAAGAAGGCAAGCTTTCACAAACCCTGGCCAGCCCAGGCCTCCACTTAAGGCAACAAAGTTTCAATGGCTGCTGCTACAGAGCACAGCTTGGGTTGCCCCTGGTGATGGAAGAACCAAGGTTTCTGCACATCCTGGCTGGTGCTTAAGGGAACAAAGTTTCAATGGCTGTGTGCACAAAAACCTTAGCTCCACTCCAGGCTACAAAGTTATAATTGTAGAAGATAAATAAATCCCAGATACTAGGGCTTCCACTTGGGTCACCGAGAGGAGCATGACCAGCCTGCAAATCACCACAGGCCCCTCACCCAGGCCACCCCACATCCCAAGGGAATATCTACACTGACCCAGGACCAACTGGCCCCCACCTGAGCACCAGGCCTCTATCCTATCTAATAAAAATAATATGCAGATTGACCATCACTCCAACACACAAGATGACTGTCCCCATGTGTTACAAGATCCTGCCCCCATTTGAACACAAGATGGCCACCACAAGGTGGCTAGCAGGGGAGAGCAGTTGGCAGGGACCAGGTGTGTAAGGGAGGACAGTTGTGGGCAAAAGGCCAGCAGGGGAGGGCAGTTGAGGGTGATTAAGCCTGCAGGTGAGGGCAGTTAGAGGTGACCAGGCTGGTAGAGGAAGGAAGTTGGGGTGACTGGGCCTGCAGGGAAGGGCAGTTATAGGGGGAATCAGACCAAAAGGGAAGGGCAGCTAGGGGTGACCAGGTCTGCAAAGGAAGGCAGTTAGGGATGATCAGGCCCACAGGGGAAGGCAGTTAGGGGCAAACAGGCTGGCAGGGTAGCAGTTAGGCATAAATTAAGCTAGCAGGAGATTGGTTAGGAGGTGATCAGGCTGGCAAGCAGAAGCAGTTAGGGACAATTATGAAGGCAGGCAGGCAAGCGGTTGGGAGCCAGCAGTCTTGGATTGTGAGAGGGATGTTCAAATGCCCATTTAAGCCTGATCCCATAGGTTTAAACAGGCACTCAGACATCCCTCAAGGGGTCCCAGATTGGAAAGGGTGCAGGCTGGGCTGAAGGAAATTCCCCCTCTTGTGCGAGTTTTGTGCACCAGGCCTCTAGTATAACTATAAAAGATTATCTATTCCATTATTTGTGAAATGTTGTTCAGATATTTTTATTTTATTTTATTTTATTTCTTGCCCTAGAAGAGAGAAAGTGAGCAGGGCTGTTACATATGTTTGAAGTAAAATCCAAAGGTTGTGTGGCCATTGTAATGACTTTCAGCAAGAGTTCTCTTGGTTCTAGATTTAAAAGCATCCTAATTTGATTCTAGATGCATGACTGATGTGAATAATGCACAAAGTATATTTTTGAAAACATTTGGTTCAGGAATTTCAAAGCATTGAATATTTTCTCATGATCACTTTTAATGTGGCCCTTGTCTGTGTTCAAAACATACACACACATTCTCTGAAAAACAGAAAATATAATCAACCAAGAAACACTCAACTGAAAGCATCTCCAGGTAAGTTCACATATTGAGCAAACTTTTACTTTTTAATGTTTTGAGATATTTTATTCTTGAATTTGGGTACAAAATGTGAATTAACACCTTGAAATGTTAGTGTCCTCCCATTTGATCATTCTAAGTAGGATCTGGAAATGAGTAAGGTAAACTATCAGTAGGAGGTTGTCCTGTAAGAATTTGGAATAAAATATGTGATTTTCAAAATTCCTGTCCCTTGGAAGTGCCTGTCTCAAGTCTCAGAAAGTCTGTCTCATCTCTGCATTTATATTTTTATTCAACAAATACTAATAAAGTGTTATAATGCAACAGAAAGTATATAAAATGTTAAAAAGTCATATGCTTTTTGTTGACCTTAAACAGCCAGATGTTTAGAATAAGAAATAGACAATTTAGGGAAATGTCAAATACAGATTTATATCAACACATAGAAAAGATATTTTTGCATATATATATAATCTAAAAAGTTACTTGGGTTGCTTGGTCAGTTATGAAAATTAGAGTATAGGATATATATTTAGATTATACAAATGTGAATATTCAAAGGTGTAAGATGCTATTTGCTTATGTTAGAAAATATTTTTAATTTTGAGAGATTTATATTAAAGTATTTAGAGCTGAAATAGCATGATATATATTACTATCAAATGATTCAGCAAACAAACAAACAAAAAGAAGTGAGGGCATGTATTCAAAAGTTGACTTTTGGTAAATCTTGGGAAGGATTGTATGATACTTAACTACTATTCATTCAACCTTCTGTAAGTCTGAATATTTGCTCAATAAAAATAAAACAAATGAGTTACAATTTCATACTCATTAGTTTGGAAAAAAAAATAGCCTGATGAAATGAACTGTTGGTGCAATAGTGAGAACGATGTGTAGCAGCAGAACTTGTATTGCTGGTGGACTGTAACTTTGGAAAATACTTTGTCATTAGCTAGTTGAGTAGAAGACATTAATTATATCCTCTGCCTAGGCAATCCCATTTCTTGTTGTTTGTCACAAGAGAACCCTGCTATGGCCATCAGGAGACATTAATATAACTGTTTTAGACAACTTGTTTTAAAAAGCAAAAATGTGGAAACACTCAACTGTAAAAAATAAGCAATAGATAAATTATACTATATTTATACAAAAAATACCATGTAACAGTGAAAGTAAATTATGGCAATAAGCATCAACCTGGATTATTCTCAGAAATAAATTACTGATTGAAAACAGCACATGGTGTGAAGGTCAAAAGTATACAACCCTTAGTATTTATTTGGAATAAAGTTTGTCCTGATATGTTTTATTTAAAGCTGTCCATACCTCACAGCTGTCAATCATTTAGTTGAAACCTATCAAACCTATCCTATGTCTGTCCCAAATGCCAATATGACAGCCTATAACCAGAGGATGCACAGGGGATCTTCAGCTAGAAGTACTTTCTCAATGGTTTTCCTGCAGCATAAGAATAAAGGTACTACCCTCCATGGGCCTATGTTTATATAAATGTGCGTACGTTGGTTAGGTGTTAAATGAAAAACCGAATGTTAATTGAGGATTAAAGAACTAAAAGTGACAAGGCAGTCATGATTGTTGTGTTGACCAGAGAGATACTCTTTAAGTCTTTTAAAAAAATCATTTCTATTTGTTTTCAGAGTAAAAGTGAGCAAATTACCATGCGGCATCTAACATCAGGAAACTGGGAAGTGATAAAGATCTTGGCATATGATGAAACTACTCAAAAAATGTGAGCATGTTTTGGTTCTATAGTCAGGTTGGAACTCAGGGTTGTCAACTGCAGTATTTTCTTCCAGATTTTTGTTTTGCCAACTGTGGTGCTAGTCCAAAAACTTGGCATGTAGCAACCTTTTCTTTAAAGACTCTCTCTATCCATCACCTGAAGAGACACTTATACAGACACTTGCGTGCACACACACACATGTACACACCTATACACAGAGAGATTGAGAGAGATCATAAAAAGTGTGCTAATATTTTAATACAAAGTATATTTTCCAAATGGATCTAAGTCCTGTATCAAAGTTCTGTGGTTAATAACAAAAAAGCTCTTCTATATTCTGGACAGTACAAAAAAGTACAAAAATTAAAGTGAACAGCGTGGCAAAAGTTGATTTGTGTCTGATGCTTTGTTGTTTTCTTTCCTGGGCAGTTACTTTCTGAGCACGGAGTCTTCCCCCAGAGGGAGGCAGCTGTACAGGTAAGAAGTGTGCCAGGATCTCTCTACACAGGTTGATTTTTCCATGGTCATTACACAGCTTAATTATAGGATGAAACATTCGGGAGGGTTTTTTCTTACATGGCTTGGGAAAAGCCAACTCTGTTTGACCTTCATATTCTTGTTCCAGTCCCTCATCCCTGACCTTTATGATCCTCAAAGTTGGAACAGGAGTGTAGACAATATTGCTGCTCCTTTATTTTTTTCCTCACCTGCTTCTACAGTCTCAAAATATGTATTTTTGCGGCTTGGTTCTCTTAACCGCCAGCATCACAAGCATTCACATATTTCACCACTGACTTTTCTTCTACTAAGCCTCATTTTGCATTTTCAGTGTGTTAATATTGTACACATCCAGTTTATTTCTGAACAAAAGAAAGCATTGTGAGCACTTACAGACTGGATCCAATGCAAGTTTCCTCCTCTCTCCCCCTCCTCCTCCCCGCCACATAGTATATACAATCCATTAAGGTTATTTAAGCCAGTACTGCTTGTTGTTTACCAAAATTAAGCCATGGATGGGGCATATTTCCATCTACTAATTTTTCCAAATGGAAAGCTATATTCATAAAAGGGGCTTAAGGTCATACCCATGTAGTATCGAAATGACTCTTCACTCAGAAAGCCTTCAGCAGGATCTCACAAGAATGGCTGTTGTTTTTGTCCGGCAAGCAACTTATTAATTCTAGACTTTATATATACTTTCTAATTTCCATTTCACAGTTTTAAAGTGTCAAAACTGTCATGGCATTTACTCAGTGGAAATTTGTCATGTTTGAAGAAGTGTCACTATTGACTCTTACCAAGTAGCCTAGACTCTCCTTTGAGGATAAAAATAAATGTTTAAAGTGCTCTAACTCCCTCTGTTTCACCCATATAGCCTCATGTATGCATATATTGCTTTTATCTGAAGCAAGCCTTTTCTTTTTATCACTCTTTCCAATATATCATTTCCATATCCTTTGTCTTTTATCTTAGAGTCTAGAAAACATAGTCTCAATCCTAATGACTTTCAAGGAAGAACAACTAACTGTTGGTTCAGATGTCTTCAATAAAGTACTGGTCACTTTTTTTCTCTTTTTTTGGTTACCAGAAGCCTATCTTCCTTGAAACATACTATGATTGATATTGGCAGTCATGAACAATCCTTTAAGATGTAGCAATACTTGACCAATATTTTATTTCTCCCATTTTATAAAAGTCTTAAAGGAAAAATTAATTTCAGAAGATTAGACTTGGCCAGGTTGATCCAATGGAATTCCCTCAATTGTTCTTCCCATTATTAGCCTAAAATGTGATTTGAATCATAATGACTTCTTAGATTTGTGTGCTTGACTTATTTCTTTAGTGACTGAGGCAGAAGAGTCAATCTTTTTGTGACTGGTGCCAGCATAGCAGGCTGTGCTATAAAGAAAATGTAGTACCAATAAATTTCCCCTTAAATAGATCATAAAATGCCAATTGCCTTGACTGTAAGATAATGTTAGTGTTTAATCCAGAAAACTCAATCAATGTCTTGTCCAGGTCATAAAAATAATAATTGGCTAACAATTTATGGGATTAGACACCTCTGCAGAATCAGCACTGCTACCATATTCAGTGTTACAATTTGATTTTCCAATTTGCATTTATTATTTCAATAATTTCAGTCTAAATTATAAGAAAATGTGAACATAAACCTCTAAACTATGAGAAAATACCAACAAGTTATATGAAGTCAAGAGTAAAGATTTTAAATTCTAGTTATGTCACTAACTACCTGGGTGTGAATAATGCACACTCTTAATCTCTCTGTGGTGATGGTTACACCAGATTGTGATGTAATCAATGACATTGAAATATACACTTAAAGATGGTTAAAATGGTAAATGTCATGAAATATATATCATAAAGGTGAAACTGGCTACTATGTTTAAGTGCCTAGTGTATATTAATCACCTTTACTAGTAAAGGATCATTATGATGAGCTCAGGATGCTTCAGCTATGATACATGACTTTGTGAACTGTACATGATTGCTTCTGTGCTTCTGATTCCCACATCAACACCCTGTCCTTGCCCCCAGCCCCATGCCTGCAGAATATTGCACATCAAAAGCAGCATGACCATGATTCATTTCCAACTGCATAGCCCAAATCATGTTTCATTTCAAAATAAAATTGAATATTTTGTCAAATCAAATTTCATTGAATGTATCATCAACAGTGTTTTACCTATTAGCATAGATAATTTATGATTCATCTCTATTTAAAAAATAAACAATTATAGATATTAAATTTAACCTTGGAGATATATCTCAACTCCTTTGACCTTAAACACCACTATTGGTAAAATAAAAAGATGATTGATTTTCTTTTTACTTAACGCCCTGATGTTGCAAAATATATATGATTTTTAACAACATACATATATTATGATATAAAAATAACTTTACTTACCAAAAAAATGCAGTGCAAATACTTAGTAGAGAAAAATTTTAAACTAATATCAAATTCCAGTGTTTAGAGTGTCAAATTGAGTAAATAATGAGCTTGATTTTTTGTGTTTGATTTGTGAAAACATTTATTAGTTCTTTCAATTAATGTTTATTGATAATGACTTTATGTTTGTCTTTATGGGCAATTACTTTTAAAACTTTACAAAGAAATACCTATAGAGAAATGCAGTTAAGAATAAGTTTTATTGAGTTCTGTGGAAATCAGTTTTTTTTATTTATAAGCATACATATATACATACAGCTGTACATAGTTTTAATTTTGTTATAGAGAAGACAAATGCCCATGTCTTAACATTAGGAATGGAAATTGACTTTCCATTTTTATGGCAAGTCATAATTTATAAGGAACCTCAATTTAAGTAATGATGGAGCTCCTCTGTTAATGTTAACATTAAAATATAGGTGCCACACAATCAAGTACCTGGAATGGTAGCATTTCTAACATATTTTTTTTCCCCCAGTGCATCTACTGAAGGATTATTGAATCGTCAATGCATTTCATGTAATTTTATGAAAGAACAATGTACATATTTTGATGCCAGTTTTAGTCCCATGAATCAACATTTCTTATTACTCTGTAAAGGTAACAGATGATTTCTGATAAAGTTTATTTTATTGATTTTATATGGTCAGCATCTATTACTATCATTAATAACTATTATTCTCTAGCTATATGACTTATTCTTAAAATATGTTTTAAGTTATAAGTTATGGATTTACTGTGATGAAAATTATATTCATAAGCTTCATTTAGAAATAGGATTGGAGAGTAAATACACACTATCAGAAAGGACTATTTAAACATGAACAATTTTAAAAAATCATGCCACAATAATAAACTAATTTAGCTATATTTAGAAAAACAATAGTCATTAAAATAATGGCTAAGTTGTTAAAATATTTAGTATTTATAGCAGTTTAATTTTCTAGGTCTGGTCCCTTTTAATTCTGACAAATTACACTTACCCCAATTATTTATTCTATCTGTAATTAGTATAGTCTTTGATAGAGGAATGATATTGCTAGGTTATATTGATAGAAATCATTGTCCGTTTAATAGGACACTGTATTTCCCAGAGTTGAAATGGGAGACATGTCCTCCTATAGTATTATCAGTTGAGTGCTACTGGTTAATCTGGTAACCTAGGTTGTCCTGTTTTAAAACAACACAAGAAGTGAACCACCACTTACTCATTTAAATTAATTTTACTCTTGATGTCTGAAATGAAGTAATCAAAAAAGAAAAGTACTTGTTTTATCTCACCAGGGAAAAACCATTAGATATCTAGAGTTTCCTAATTTATAATTCATCTCTATTGAATGATAGAAGTTTCTTATGGTTATACCTGAATTAACTAGTATATTTGAAATAATTAGTGATTCCAGTTAACATATTTTAAAAATTAATATATAATCAGCTCTAATTTTTATTTATCTTGTGGATGAAATAATTATAATATGCATGGATTCTTTCTTTCTTGGCTGAGTAGGTAAATAGAATTTAATCTTGCTTGAGCAGATGATGGAGAGGTCAAGGGTCATGAACCAGCTTTCTGAATATCTGTGACTAATCTATAAGAGACTAGAGAAAGAGAAAGCTAAGATAAAATATTGGCTTAAAACCATAGAAATATGGATGTATGGGGCATTTTGGATAAGGGGGAATCTTAAAATTAATCTATGCAAATAGTTCATTTCACACTATATTCTTATTTTCTGAATAAAATATCCATAGAAAGGAATGAAATCTAATGGACTTGCTTCTGTTTCACTACATAATTATTACTTAAATTTCTTTAAAATGTTTATACATATATTTTTAAAATCCAGGTCCAGGGGTCCCAATGGTCAGCCTACATAGCATGGACAATCCAGCAAGTAAGTACATGAACACAGCAATACAAAATAATCATTGTTAGTGCTGGTCTTAAGTATGATATTACTCATTCTGAATGTAAAAGTCTTTAGAACCTTCTTCAAAAGAGTCCCCAGCATGGGAAAAGCCGTGTAGCACCATCCAGTTGACCTGTGCATGCAAAAACAACAGTAAAGCAAGTGGATTGAGCCAGTTTACAACTGAAATTGGATCTGATATGCCTGAAATAGGGTGTCTACTATGTCTCTATTAAATGAGGAGGGACTTATGAGGCTCCTTTAAGGATAGTATTTCATCCTATTATCCCCTTGGTTCTCTGGGTTCATTATTCTGGGCCTCATATAAATTATTTCTCTAGAACAGCGGTTCTCAACCTGTGGATTGTGACCTGTTTTCTGATGGTCTTAGGCTCTACAGCAGTGACCCACAGGTTGAGAACCACTAGCAGGATCGCCTAAGACCATCAGAAAACACAGATATTTACATTACGATTCACCACAACACGAGGAACTGTATTAAATGGTCGCAGCATTAGAAAGGTTGAGAACCACTGCTCTAGAGCAACACATTTTTTTGTAATTTGGGGAAAATTATGAAAAACATATTTTTTATATTTTTATTCTACTTCTTCCATATATTCATGGCTTCATAGTTTTTTATTTATTCACTTATTGTTTAATATATTTATCCAACTGTCCATCATTTATTGGGTGAGCATGCACTTTAGCAAGCCATACATATGACTGAGGCTGGATGTACATTGCTGGTAAAACAAGGGAAATATTTTTAAGAACTTATAGTAGAGTGCTTAAGTAAATACATGGTTGAGGTAATCTTAAAAATGAATAGCCTGATTGCTTCCTTCCACCCATTCTTCTTGCTTTTCCCATACCCTGTTTCCCCGAAAGTAAGACATCCCCCCAAAATAAGACCTACTTCCAGTTTTGCCTCTCTCTGTAATATAAGGAATCTCCCTGAAAATAAGACCTCCCCAATAATAAGGCCTCCCCTGAACATAAGGCCTCCCTGGAATATAAGGCCCCCGAAGGTACCATAAGGCATCTGACTCCTGATTTAAAGAGACCTTTCACTGCCTGAACAGCTCCAGCTGTGCTGTGGCCAATCAGTGAGCTGGTGTGTGATGATAACTACTATCGTACCATGTACAGGTAATAAATTTTCTTATTTTTGCTCAACAATAAATGTGTACCGTATTCTTCTTCATGGAAAAATAAGACATCCACTGAAAATAAGACCTAGCGCATCTTTGGGACCAAAAATTAATTTAAGACATTGTCTTATTTTGGGGGAAACAGGGTATTTATTTTCCTTCTTCCATTTAACATTTTTATTTAATCAATAATCTTATGCTCTAATAATATACTGTAGTATACTATAATCTAACAAATTAAGTTTTTACTTATTATTTTATTTACTCCTCAGAACAATTCCTGTAATACTTAATTTTATTATACTATTTTACAGAAGAGGAAATTGAGTCAGAGAAATTAAATAACGGCTAGAGTCATACTAGAAGGTGAGAGAGCTAGGAATCCAATATGATAGTCTGACTCTAGAATAGGGTTTGTCATCACTACTATATAATGACAACTTCTTCGTTTGTGTTTTTGTCTCTCACCTCACATACTTATATATTAAGTAGGAATTTTACTAAAATGCTTAGAATTAAAGAAGATGTGGGTATAAAAAATGCAATGTGGAATTATAAATGTCAGTTTTAGAGAACAAAGGAAGACCTTTTATACTAGTCAAGAAAAATAAAAAGGAGCTGTGAGTATGGTCTGATGATTAAATTTCCCTTTAAAGGACAATTGTTAAGATGAAATATACATTCAACTGTAACAAAGTAAGTCTTCTGGTTCATCTCTGTTACCCTACTGAAGCATAAATAAGTCATCTTTGGGCCACATGAAGTAGAATACAGCATAAAAAGAAAATTGAAATTAAAAAATGAAATATTTTAATAAACATAGAAAACCTTTAAACTCACTAGTTACCAAAGAAATGCAAAGTAAAATGCTGCTGTGTAATTTTTTCTAACAAATTAATAACGTCAAATTTTGCATTGCTAATGAGGATATAGTGAAGAATCTCAACTTTCTGAGAGAAATATAAATTATAGCAAATATTTTTAATAAATCATAAAAATTATAAGTCTTAAATCTTTTATATTTATTTATTCAGATTTTTTTCTTTTTAATAGTTTATACTGAGAAAATAACTCTAGAGAAAATTATAAGAGGGCTATTGATGATCATGGAAAAGCATATATAAATAACAAAAGAGAAAATTTATAAATAAACCTTAATGGAATATGCATTAGTGTGCTGAATAGCTTCCATTTTTCCTTCCAAACCACTTTTAATTCTGCTTTGCTCTCCCCTGGTCTCTATCCCAGAAATAGTGTGTATGGATGACTTAGATTCTATTGTAATTTGGATGCCAATTGAATTCAGCTAAAGTGAAATGAATCATGAAGAAAGGAGAGTGATTAAAAAAAATTAAATTGTTTCATGTTGACATATTGCAGGTGTCCCCTTCTTCCCCTCTTTACTCACTTCACCCACCCCTGCGTCCCCTCTCCATCCCTTGGCCTTCACCAAAATATTGCTCTTTTCCATGAGGCATGCATAGATATTCTTTAGCTAATCCCTTTGCCTTCTTTATCCAGTCAATCTCACGCACCTCCCCTTGGGCATTGGTTAGTCTGTTCTATGAATCCATGCTTCTATTTTGTTAGTTTATTTTGTTTATTAGATTTCACATATTAGTGAGATCATATGATATGAGCAAATGATTCTGGTGTAGCGATTCCTCCAGCCTTATCCCTGTGGAGTCTCCCAGGTTTTTTCAACTTGTGGCTAGAGGTCACTGTGGAACTTTCATACAAACATCTTCAATTAACTGCTCTTTCCCCTTATCTGTAGACCTAGCCACTGTCATACAAGCCCTGGGTTATTGGACTATTTCTTGTGATCCTTTGCCCATTGTCCACATATTTGTAAATAGTCTTTTATTAAAATTTTATAAAATTATTCTAATAAAGTTGCCATTGGTTTCCTACTAGTATAAAACATATGTTGGGAGGGGACTTGGGGGGCTAGGTGAAAATGATGAAAGGAGGAAGAAAAAAATTGGTAGTTACAAAGGAGTCACAGAATGAGAACATAGGAAATATTCCCTGTGCTGTAATAACTATGCGTGGTGTCATGAGGGTACCAGTATTATTGCAGAATTTCTTTTGTAAGTTATATAAATGTCTAACTGCTATGTGCAACCTGGGCACGTGCCCTGATGGAAATCAAACTTGGAAGCTTAAGTCTATAGGCCAACGCTCTATCCAGTGATCCAAACCTGCTAGGATTCCTTAAGAATGTTTAAGTTATATTTCTACGTGATTAAGGAGTCCAAATGTTTATGCTACTTGAAAAAAAATTGAAAATGAATAGAAGATATCAGGAAGAAAATATTTACAAATGCTAAATAAAATTCTTGCATCTACCTGGTAGCCTTCCAAGGTGATTTTTATTTTTTTTCTTCTCTTTCTTCTTGAGTGTTCTCCTTATGCATATATATATAAAGCAGGTGTCCCCATAATGTATTTTATCATATATATTATGATAAAAAAAGCCCTTCATTAAAATGCTCAGTGACTTGAGACAAGGTATAAATGTGTATATTTTTACTTTAATATTTCAAAAGTCCTTTTGCTTCATGTTATTTTTGTCCTCTTTCCTGTGTAAGTTTATCTTCCTTCTTTATTTTGCATATATGATTCTTTTCTTTTACACTCATTTTGTCTCTCCTTTGTTTTTCCTTTCTTCCTATTCCATCTCTTTCTTCTCACTTCACACTTTTACTTTTTCACCTGTTCTTTCTTTCTTCTCAGTTTTCTGCTCTCATTGTCTTCTCTTTTCTCCTCAACCCTGCACTTACTTCTCTTCACAATGTTTTAGAAAAAATGTGTATTAAGCATATTTTCTGAATTTGTCCTATAAAATGCTCTCTGCTCTTAATATTTTGAGAATAGCTTTTAAAGTTTCTGTATATTTTCCTAAATATAATTTATTTTCCTGTGATCACAAATGAATTTTTATGAATAAATAATGGCAGTTGATTTAGAAGTGAAAATTTCTCAACTGTTCCTATACTCATGCAAATAGTTTACATGTAATTAGGTTTATTTTTTCTGTTGGTATTAGATAGTAAAGAAAAACGGTGAGAAGTTATCAATATGTTATTGGAGAGTAAGAATGTAGGTAGAAATTGAAGTTCAGGAAGATTGAAGCTTTTAGTAATTGGGAAAGTGAAAACATACCAGTGAGGAAGAAGAGCCAAGGAGAAAGAAAATTCACTATATGCACAGGGCTGCAAAGATTCTCTGGAGCCTGCTGGTGAGAATGCTGAAAGTTTGCAGAGAAAGACACTCTGAACCTTGGAAGTTCAGAGCTCACACAATGCTGGAATATGTTCTACTTCCAACAGGATACTGTAACGTTTAGAAGAGATCCCAGAATAAGCTGGCTTTACCAGTAGAACCAAACCATCGACATCGCAAAGGTCACTTAACCTACTCTGAATAAACCTGACCTGCAAAGATCCTAAAAACATCTGCCAGAAAGAACAAAGCCCAATGATTTTCCAAAGAACAAAGCCAAATACATAGCTCAATGTTAACATCAGAACAGTCAGAATCTAATCAAACATTCCTGGCTATGTGATGAAACCAGAAAATATGACTCACAGCTAGGAAAAAACTGGCCAGTGAATAGAAACAGATTCAGAAATGTCACAGGTAATGGAACCAGTGACATATACAGTCAACCTGCTATTATAAATATGTTTTAAAATATCAAGAAAGAGTTACTATAGTGAGAAAAATAGTGATATGGGAAAATTGAACTGGAACACGTGGTGTTCCTCTGGGCAGGATGGTTCCTAGCCTCTTGTCAGGTGGAGTCAAAGAATGAAACCATGGACAAAAGGAGTAAGAGCAAAAGATGGACATTTATTGAGAAACAAGCACAGACTCCCACATGGGGAGGAGAAAAGAATCCCACTGAGTCCCTTTTTTCCATAGTTTATAAAAGCTGCAATCCTTTGTGCCTTGATATCCCCTCTGATTGGTCACTATCTCCCTTAAACTGGTTACTATAGCCACTCTAAAGCCCAAACCTCATGTGAAGTAGGGGAGGTTCCCTCCTTCTTCTCCCTTATCTTTTCCCTATTACCTCTGGGCTTTCTTTCTCCCTCTCTGAATGAGGGGCTTCCTTCCTTTTATTCTGTAAATGTACACCTTTCTGCCCTCTCAGCTCCTTTATATAATGGAAATGTACCTTCTGCTACCCAGCTCCCTTATCTTATGGAAATGTACCCTTTGCTACTCTATAGCCCTGTGCTTTTTCCATGGATCCCTTAATTCCTAAAATTTCCTAAACCTGCCTATTTCACCTCCAAAAACTCCTTTCAATAGAATATGTGATTTAAAGAAACATTCTAAAGTTAATGTATCTGAAAAACACTTCACTGCAAAGTACTAAAATCAAATTAAATCATGCAGAAGAAAAGATCAATGAATTTGAGACATTACCAGAGGAAACTTTCAGTCACAGAGGGGGGAAAATAACAAATGAAAGAAATGAACAGTCTAAGTTAATTTATATTTTAAATTGGAGTCAAAATGGGGAAGCATAAAAAATATCTGATGAATTGTGGCCTAATCCAAATTTAATGAAAAGTAAAAAATGCTCAATAAACTTTAAGCAGGATAAATCCCAATGAAAAAACAATGATGAAGGGGAAAAAAAGACAAAAAGAAAAATTAAAATCATCAAAATTAAAAGCACATTACTGTATATTCATACATTACATACATAATAGCAGTCAAGAATTACTGTGGAGTTTTCTTTAGAAGAAAGTAAACCTAAAGACAGTACAGCAAAATGTTTAAAATGCAGATAAAAAAACAACAACACTAATACACAACAAAAGACCTCAAACTAAAACAATAAAAGTGAATCCAAAATAAAGAATCAAAAACTGACAATGCATTTCTAAATAATTGATAGAGAACATGGATAGGGCTTATAGGCAATAATGTATGTTCCCTAAGGGCATTATACTAAGGGGAATACACTAGTTGTGAAGGACAAAAACAGCATGATTATAGTAAAACTGAGAAACATAATTTAAAAATATTTTTAGCCAAATGAAAATAAAAACACAGCTAATCCAAATTTGGGGATATCTAACATTGTGATTAGAAAAAAATGCATGCCTCTAAATTGTTAGTTTTTAAAAAACAAAAACTTTGAAATCAATCATCTGAGCCTCCATCTTAAGAAATTAGAAAAAAAAAAGAGTAAATTAACACAAAGTAAGGTATGGAAAGAAATAATATAGATAAGAATGGAAATAAATTATATAGAAAATAGACAAACAGTAGATAAATATATGTAAAAACCAAAATATTTTTATTTTAAAAGGTCAATAAAATTCTAGATAGATTCATATAAAAGTACACTATCATTATCATTTTATTAATTGAATCGTTAACAGATTCTAAAAGACATTAGAATGATACTAATGGAATATTACGTGTAATTTTATGGCAGTAAATTTGACATCTTATATGAAGCAAGTAAATTTTTTTAAAGACCTAAGTTGTTAAACAACCAAACAAGAAGAAATAAAATGTTTAATAATCTGTTATGTATTAAAAATTTTAATTCACAGCTAACATTATTCCCACAAAGAAAACTCCCATTTTAGTTAGTTTTGATGATATATGCTCTGAAATATTTAATATATTGATATTAAACCTACATAAACACTTAGAAAATATAATGTCAGTATCAATCAGATCCAAAATCCAACAGAGGAATTACAAATATAAAAAAATCAATTTTATTCATGAATATAGATACAAAACTTCTTAACTAAATACTAGCAAATAAAATCAAGCCATTTATAAAAGCATAACATATGATTATGTGGCGAATCCATGGTAGTTTCAACTTTCAACAATCAATTAATATAATCCACTATGATATATTGTAAAAGCAAAGAATTTAGAAGAAAGCAATTGGTTAATTTTAAAAAATAATATTAATAATAATTAAAAATAATAACTCAGAAAAAAATAAACTTAATTTGGTAATAGTATCCACAAAAACAGTACAAGTACATTATAATTAATGTTGAAATATGGAATGCTTTTCCCCTAAGATTGGGAAAAAGGAAGGAATACCTGCTCTCATTCCTTTTATGCAACATTAGAGAACTTAGCCAGTGAAATAAAGAAAACAATATATAAATAGGTAGAAAAACTACTTTTATTTGCAAAAGACTTACTTGTAAATAAAACAGAAAATTAAAAAAATATATAAAATCTACACCCACTCACACAATTATTAGAAATAATGAGTTTATGGATCATGATTACAGATATAGATCAATATAAAAAACATGTATTTTATAAACTATGATACAATGCAAAATTGAAAAGTAATTCAAAATACTATTTAAAATACCATTAGAAATCATATAATAGTCAATAATAAATATAACAAAAAAGTGTAAGTCCTCTAAAATAAAAACAAGCATTGGTGAAAAAAATTAAAAGACTCAAGTGAGTATATATACGTACACATACATATTTATGGTCTAGAAGGCCCATTTTTAATAGATAAAATATGCCCAATAAATTTATAGATTAAATATATCAATGAGAAATCCATCTAGTTACTCATACTCCTCTGTGTTTGATGATTGTTCCTCTCTTTTTTTTTTCATATAGTGGCCCAAAGCACAAATTCATGCACATTTAAAGGAAATTAATTAGAAGAAATAATTTAATATTACTGTTGGCCCTTTATAATAGAAGTGTCAACCATATTCATGATTGGCAATGACAGATGGAAACACACCGGTGCAATTAGTGCCAGTGAGAGCTTTATATGTGTCATACATGCGCAAACCAACTTAGTTTTTTATAGATATAGAATAAACTTACTTAATTAGACCTGCTTTCTGATTTAGCTAAACTTTTTCCAACCCAATGAAGCACCCCAACTTCTCTTTCAGGTAATTGTCAGCCACACATCAGTAAATATCAACACAAAGCATATTATTATTGTAGATCACACAGGGAGAACAAAGGGTAAAATATTTAACTACAGCAGTGTTTGACTATATTCTAGGTAGTGAGAACACCTGAAGTCATTTTCAAGGTCCACCGTTTCTTACTACTTTTCAGTTGGGTCAGGTTTCTGAGCTTTTTAAATTTTCATTTTCCAGTTAATGAAAAGAAAATAGGATTCCACTGAGTCTCCTATCTACATACTCCAGGGCTTCTATGAGGATCAAATGAGATGAGGCAAGGGAAAATCCTTCACATTTGGTTAAAGTATAAATGTTTCCACCTGGCTAAAAAGCAAACCATGTTCCTAGGCTGAAAAAACTCCAAAAAGGCTAGTCAGTAGTGAGAAGAAGCTTGACTTTGCTACATGACATCATTACCTGGACAGTCAGACACTTAGCATATTAATCTTTTATATCTATAGACTAGAGACCCGGTGCACAAAATTTGAGCATGTGAGGTCCTTTACCCCAACCTGCTCCCTCTCCAATCTGGGACCCCTTGGATCCATCCTAAATGGGCAATTGAACATCCTTCTCACAATCCAGGACTGCTGGTGTCCAACTGCTCACCTGCCTGCCTTCCTGATTGCCCCTAACTGCTTCTGCCTACCAGCCTGATCACCCCCTAACCACTTCTCTGCCAGCCTAATTGATGCCTAACTGATCCCCTGCCAGCCTGTTTGCCCCTACCTGCCTTCCTCTATGCGCCTGGTCAACCCTAACTGCTAACCCCTACAGGCCTAGGTCCCCCCCCCAACTGCCCTTCCCTCCTGGCCTGATTGCTCACAACTGCCCTCCTTTGCAGGCCTGGTCTCTGCTAACTGCCTTCCCCTGCTGGTCATCTTGTGGTGGCCATCTTGTGTCCAAGTGGGGGCAGGATCTAGTGACCACATGAAGGCAGTCATCTTGTGTGTTGGAGTGATGGTCAATCTGCATATTACACTTTTATTAGATAGAATAGAGGCCTGCTGCACCAGTGGGGGCCAGCTGCTTTGCCCTGAAGGGTGTCTTGGACAAGGGTCGGTGTTCCCTTGGGGCGTGGAGTGGCCTGTGGGGGTTTGCAGGCCAGCCATGCCCCTCCTGGTGACCCAAGTAGAGGCTCTGGTATCTGGGATTTATTTATCTTCTACAATTGAAACTTTGTAGCCTGGAGCAGAACTAAGCCTTCTGCTCTTATAGCCATTGAAATTTTGTTGCCTTAAGCAGAGGCTTGGGTGGGTCAGGGTTTATGGAAAGCTTGGCTTCACCCATCACCAGGGGTAACCCAAGCCTCCCTCCTGCTCTTTTTGTGGCCATAGCCATCTTGGGTTAATTGCATACTCACTCTGATTGGGCTGGTGGGCATAGTTGGTGGGCATGGCTTGTGGGTGTAGTGGTCAATTTGCATATTACTTTTTTATTAGATAGGATTCTCTCTTGCTACATTGTCAGATTCATTAATATTTTTTGCAGTATCTAATATGCTATTAATCTCATCCAGTTTTGTTTCATTAGATCTCATAGTTTTCACATGTCTCAGATTTTGGTTTTTACATTTTTAAAAATTTAACTTGTATCTTTCTCCTTAAATTTCTTTCATATTTTTCCTTAATGACTTCATGTTTTTTCTATCTTATTAAACACATAAAATATAATTATAATATCTGTTTAAATATAATTATTTATCCATTATATCATTTGTGTCATTTCTAGGTTATTTCTACTGATTAAATTTGGAACTCATTATGTGTGGTATTTTTCTGATATTTTGCACGCTTGGGAATTTTGAATTGGAATCCTGGTTTTCTTAATTTCATCTCATTGAGTGCTTGATAATTTTGTATTTTTTAAAAATATAATAACAGTAGGAAAATGATCAGATTTGCATTTTGAAAATGCAAATGCTAGTTCTACGTATATGGGTAACTGGAGAAAATGTCATTGGACTTCAGTGAGAAAACTGGTATATTTATCCAGGAGAGAAATTATGAGCATTTCATCACTGCTTAATTCAGTGTTGCCAAGTGTAACAGCTGGATAATTATTTGTTGTGTCGTACTGATTCTTGATCAACACACAGCAGTTAGTAATTTGCACTCCCTTTTTGATTTATAGAATACTTTATATTGGAAAGCAATTCCATGCTAAAGGAAGCTATCCTGAAGAAGATAGTGAAGTCAGAAGTTAAAATGCTTCATATTGATGACTATGGTAAAGTTCTGTGCATGCTACACTATTTAAGAACAACTTTCTCTGCATCTTATAGTTTTACGTATAAATGACTCTACATCTTTAATATTTTGCTCTTTCTTTAAAAGAACTTCCTTTACAGTTGTCCTTTCCCAAAGACTTTACGGACCGAAACAAGTATGCTCTTCTGTTAATAATGTAAGTATTTTATTTGTTTTTTTGGGAAAAAAAGGAATCTAAAGATTTTATCATTTTCTTTAAGTCTAACATGATAGCATTCTGATTAAAACAAACAAACCAAAAAACCCAGAAGAAGTGTAGTTTAGTGGGCAGCTGTCAATTGTATGAGTTTCTCAAAGACACAGCCATTAATAGTATGCAATTGTTTTGTTCTTCTTTTATTCCAAATTGAACTTAATGTTACTATTGGGTATAATGAAATATGTAATTTGGTTTATGTCGGCTTAACAAATGCTCAATCAGACATAAACCAAATAATATGAATAATATATATATTATTTAAATGATATTGATTGGTGTATAAGTTTCTTTTTTGGAGATTTATTTGTCATATCAAAGTTATGCTCACTTCATAAAAGCAATTTTTTATTGTGGTAAGAACACTTCATGTGAGAGCTACCTTGTTAAGTGTTTGTGTTCATAATACAATATCACTAGCTATAGGCCAGTGGTCGGCAAACTCATTTGTCAACAGAGCTAAATATCAAAGTTACAACAATTGGAATTTATTTTGAGAGCCAAATTTTTTAAACTCAAACTTCTTCTCATGCCACTTCAAAATAGATTTGCCCAGGCAGTGGTATTTTGTGGAAGAGCCATACCAAGGGGCAAAGAGCCACATGTGGCTTGCTAGCCGCAGTTTGCCCACTACTGCTATAGGCGCAGTGCTTCACAGCAGATCTCTAGAACGTATTTGATTTGTATGACTAATACCATCTACCCATATAGCAACTCCCATTTCCCCTTCCCCCAGTCCCTGGCAGCCACGAGTCTACTGTCTGCTTCTATGAGTTTGACTACACTAGGTACCCCTTGTAAGTGGAATCATGCTGTTTTTGCCCTTTAGTGACTGTTTTACATAGCATAACATCCTTAAGGTACATTTGTGTTGCAACATGCATGTCCTTTATTGTTAATCAGTTGTTTATGTAATATGGAGGAAAACATTTCTTTTCATTGTTGAAATATTTGGTTATACTTATATCACTCCCATCAGTTTTCCTTCTTGGAAGCTTGGCCAATAAGTAGTTCTCATACTCAGAAAACTTGACTATTCGGTATTTCAACATGGAATTGACTCTAGAATTAAATTAACCCATGCTTTTTGTGAGACTATATTGTGGCTGTATGATATTGGGCACAGAGGCCTCTAACATATAATGGTTCATGAATTTGATATTGATGTAGCATTGTATACCTGAGAGTTATACTATTTTCCTTATTAAAAACCCAGCTAGTATATTGCTATGACAGTCTAGAATTATATCCGAAGCTCAGTAGGAATGATAGAAATGATAGTAACATTACTTATTATGCCTACTAGATGCAAGAATAGTATTGAGTCTACAGAATCAAACTGCCTAGCTTCCAATTCCACTTTTGTCATTACTAGCTGTATGTCCTTAAGCACATTACTTAACCTCTTCTAAGGCTCAGTTTCTCCAAATGTACTAGTAAGCAAACATTGCAATAGAGCCTATCTTCATCTTCAAGCTGCTTTTGGATTAAGTGAAATGCATAATATGAAGTGCATAGCACACATGATTATTATAATTAATGTGATTATAATTCATTATTTAATATAGACTGTATTGATTTTACTTAACATTTTAATAAGTAGAAGCTATTTTTTACTTCATTTTAATAAGCCAAATAATACAGAAAATAAAATACTTAGTATTTTAACTTGGCCCAGTGTTTATTCCTAATTACAATGCTTTGGCCTTTTTTTTTTTTTTTAATGCCCAAACCTTTCTCCTTTGTCACAAATAGCCAGAAGGTCCCCAAGGGTCTTGAGTCTCTCTGGGGAAGTTCTTATGAGCTCTTTTTTATGTTAACTTTTTATTTTGCCTCTTCATTTCACCTTTCTGTTTTCAATTCCTACTTGAACTACAAGTGTGACAGATTGAGGGAAATATTTAAGGCATTTAACCTCATCTTCTGTTTCAGTCATATTTGCTTTGGGGAAAGGGATTGTCCTTTTTATTCAATGGGAAATACAGTTTCTCTAGGCATCCTTGCTTGAAGGATGAGCCCTTCTGCAGAGAGATATAGAGACATGTATTATCTCTTATATACTCACCGGCCGTGGAAGAGTGTAACAGTTTGGGAGACAGTTAGATATGAGCCACAGATTCTCAGTAACTAGAATCAGAGAAGCCACTTGCTGGTCTTGGCATCAGATTTGTATTTGGCTGTGGATGATTTTTAGTTCAAAAAAGGAATGTAAGGACCAGCGCAAGACACAGTTTCTCTTGTTAAAAATGGATAATCAGGTCTTTTGTAGAGGCAGCTGGTAGAGTAAAGGTACTGGCTAAGGAATTAGATAGGCCTGGGTTCAAACCCTAACTATTTACCAATATATTGCTTAATGTTCCCAAGTTTCTGTTTCTTTCTAGATAAACAGGAGATAATGAATGGCATAATTTATATGAACATGTCAACATAGTGTTTGGTAGAGAATGAACACTTGCACTTAGTGTTTAATAAATCATAACCATAATCATAGTTATTAGTAGAAGTAGTACTTTTTACTTTTCTTGTTAATCCTCACCTGAGGAGATTTTATATATATATATTACTGATTTTTAGAAAGAGTGTGAGAAAAGGAGAGAGAGAGAAACTTTGATGTGAGAGAGACACATTGATTGGTTGCCTCCCACAAACGCTCTGGATTGTGTTGGGAATCCAACCTTCAACCCAGGTACGTTCCCTCGACTGGGAATGAAACCCACAACTCTAACCACTGAGTAATATCAGTTAGGGCTATTAGTAGTATTTTTAACATTTAATATTATCACTATATTACATATATAGTTTAGCATCCATAAATTTATTTTGCTGGAAACCAATAATTATCTCATTAACAGAAAGTGGAGGAGGAACCTGGAAAGCTGATTAAACCTTGAAGCTCTGAAAGGTCAAAGCCAGCCACTCCCTATCTAATTGAGACAATGAACTTCCTCATCAAATAATTATGTAAAACCTTACTGATAAAGACAATATACTTGTTACTGGAATTACCTGCTTTAGAGCAAAGAGTGTATCCCAAAAACCTGAATAAAAGGGATGGCAAAGGTGGTAGTCTTTCCAATAGAGGAAGGCTCCTGCCTGGTCCCCCAGTACCACCAAATTAATGCTTTTCTAGTCTCTCTTTTCCTTTGCGTACAGCCTCCTCCAGAACCCGAACCCTGAACCAGGAACCCTGAACCACGCGGAACATGGAAAGAGGTTCCCACTTTCTTTAATAGATATTCATCACTAAAGCAGATAAAATAATTTAGCCAGGGCCCAAAGAATTTACTTTGTAACTTTTTAGTTGATGAAGAAAAGAATGAAAATGAGTATCAAGTTATTAGTTTTTATAATCTGACTAGAAGCCTGGCACATGAAATTTGTGCATGGGGGGAGGAGGAGAAAGTGTCCCTCAGCCTAACCTGTGCCCTCTCCAATATCTGACACTTCGAGGGATGTCTGACTGCCCATTTAGGCCTGATACTCTAAATGGGCAGTCGGACATCTCACAAACCAGGACTGTTGGCTCCCAACTGTTCACCTGCCTGGCTTCCTGATTGCCCTTAACCACTTCTGCATGCCAGCCTGATCACCCCCTTAACCATTCCCCTGCCAGACTGATTGCCCTTAACTGCCCTCCACTGCTAGCCTGTTTGCCCCTAAATGCCCTTCCCTGCAGGCTCAGTCACCTCCAACTTCCCTCCTCTGCCAGCCTAATCCCTCCCAACTGCCCTCACCTGCTGGCTATCTGTTGGAGGCTATCTTGTGTCTAGATGGGGGAAGAAACTTTGACCACATGGGGGCAGCCATCTTGTGTGTTGGAATAATGGTCAATCTGCATATTACTCTTATTAAATAGGATAGAGGACTGGTGCATGGGCGGGAGAAAGCTGGTTTGCCCTGAAGGGTGTTCCAGATCAGGGTTTTGGTTCCCTTGGAGCATGAGGTGGCCTAGATGAGGGACCTGTGGTGGTTTGCAGGCTGACTATACCCCCGGAGACCAATGGGAGGCCCTGGTATCTGGGATTTATTTATGTTCTACAATTGAGATTTTGTAGCCTTAATCAGAAGTCAAATCAGGCCAGGGCTGCAGCAGTTTGGCTTTCTCCATTGCCGGGAGAAACTCAAGCCTTCTGTTCTCTCCAGCTCCATGGCTGCCACCATTTTTTGGCATTTATTTATCTTCTGTAATTGAAACTTTATAGCCTTGAGTGGAGGCCTGGGCCTGCTAGGGTGTGTGGAAAGCTTGGCTTCCTCCATCACCGGGGAAATCCAAGCCTCCCTCCCTCTTGCTCTGTTGCTGCAGCCATCTTGGTTGGGGTTAATGTGCATACCTGCTCCTGATTGGCTGGTGGGTATGGCTGGTAGGTGTGGCAGAGTGATGATTAATTTGAATATTACTCTTTTATTAGATAGGATTATACTAAATATTAATTTACTTTAATCAAACTGCTCAGTTTTCAGATGTAAATTCTCGAAGTTTAGTGGAATAGGACTTACAAAACCAAACTGAAGACTTTTTAAATTTTTCATTTAAGAAATGATCTATTGTCTTAAGCTGCATGATCATGACTGAAATATTTATACTTGGAAACCTATATAGGTCAGGATGGCTTAAGTGTGAAATGTTTTGTAACTGTTTGTTAGATTGCCTATAATTTAGAGGCATTGTTTTTCCTTAAGGTTAAATTATATTTTCAGTGACAAGTGGATTTCCCACTCTACAAAAGAAGATAATGATAACTTATTATTTTTTCCTAAATGGGCAATTAGTGAGGAAAAATAAATAAAGTGACAATTACTTAAAGGTGACTAAGAGATAATTATATGATTTTGGTATCACATTTGATTGCTGTTCTGTGCAGTGCATCAAGTTCTCAACAGAATCAGTCTCTTATATCACATACACAGATGGATTTACAACCATGAAATCCTGTGATAAATACATGAGCTGCCGTGTTTATTTCATAAATAAACAGCAAATGCCTGAGTAGCTGGAAGGATGATGGGCCTTGAAGAAAGTGACCACTGGCAATTAGCAGACTCCTTTCTGTTAGATATTCATTATTGGACTTCAGAATAAATGGTTCCCTGAATACCTCTTTGTGTCTATATTATCTAAAACCCAAATCTAATTTCATGGTATTGAAAGGGCTGGTGAATCAAAGGCACAGGGTATTTTACTATAATAGAAAATCTAAGAAGCAGTGTCACCTGTATCTGAGTGGCCTCGATTTTCAGTGGTTTCTATGAGGTCATGACCCTTTTTCCTTCCCTACTTTTGTTCTCTTTCCATATGCCTCAATGTAGCCTCTCTGTTTAACATTATAGGGAGTCCTTGAGGGCTCACTAGTCCATATTCACCTTTATGCATCTATACATATGGAATGGACATACATCTATATTAATTTCAGCATTTATCATTTTGAACTGTTCTTATTTTCCATTAATGAATATGTGATTTAATGCAATGCACATTTATCATGTTGCTTTATGTGTAGGAAGCTGTACTAATGCCTGTAGAGAGACAAAAAATGACAAGAATCTTGAAATCTGTAATAGTTTTTTTTACTTTTGTTAAGTATATGTCCCTAGTGCATAAGCACACACACAGAAGAAAAACATCTTTTTAAAATCTACTGACAAACCTATAATTTTCTTAATAGTGCAGGACTGGAGATAATGTGGGTCAACCTACAGTTGCAGTGTTTATTTGATAAATACATAAGCATGAATCTAAGATCCTGGTAGAAAGCAATCCAGACATATGTACTGTTATTAAAGATGAAAGGTTGTGTGTTGCTTCGTTTGCTATCTATGAAGAAAAGTGCTATTGAATAAAAGTTTCATTCAGTGCTAATAAATCACCACCTTTTTTCTATTTTCTGCTCTTTTAATGTTCAACTTCTCTATGCCACACTTGATTAAGGTCTAACTCAGGAAGGCAGTGACTGTTCAACATGTTAATTTATGGAATGCAGCAAACTATCTGGCCCCATGACTTGGTTCCCTGTCCTTAAACCAATGTCTCTTGAAACTCTAAGGAACTCATGGATATACAGCAAGTCTTATTTTACTGACACTCTCTTTTGCTCTCCTCACCAGTCCATCTTACAAGAATCAATCCATATATAACTATATAGCTTTATGTCAGCAGACTCTCTATCTATCTTAAAATCATATTGTCCTTTTTCCATTTTATCTGAATATTTGTGAGGATGCTTTTATATGTTAATTAATGAATTTCTGACCCCCACTAGATTTTGGACCAATGTTTCTAAAGGAAAATCTATGGCTTAGATGTTAGTGTTTAGAAAATTAATGATAGAATTTCTTATGGAATATTTCATATCTTTTTAAAAAAATCTATTTTAGTGATTTTTTACAGAGAGAGGAAGGGATAGGGGTAGGGACTTAGAAACATTGATGAGAAAGAAACATCAATTAGCTGCCTCCTGTACACCCCCTATTGGGGATTTGCCCACAACCAAGGTACATGCCCTTGACCAGAATTGAACATGGGTCCCTTCAGTCAGCAGGCCAACACTCTATCCACCGAGCCCAAACAATTAGGACTAGAATATTTCATATCTTAAGAAAATTGAAATGCTGAAATCTTTATTTTATTTAATCCATATATTAAACAGTGCCCAATTTATTTGTGTGTTTTTATAGCAGTAGCTTTTGTAATAACAGTAACTCCATGCATCTGTGTTGAGAGAATAAGTGGATGATGTCCAGAAACCAGATAGACATGGATACTATTACAGTTCTAATTGGAGGTCATCATTCATTTTCCTCTAAAGATTTTTATCACTCAATCCATGGGGTACATAATAGAATTCTACAACTTGTTCGTCTTGATGAAAGAGAGCTGTTTCTCATCTTTTTGGTACATTTTTTTTTAACATTTGTACTGATTGAAATTATATAGCTACTCATTTCCAACAGTTAAGATAACATCAATACATGTTTCATACACAAACTTTCTTTTCAACAAATAATATGGAGATTGTTGAAAGCTGTGAATAGCATTATGCTCATGAGATCATAATATCTTGACTTGATCTTTGAACCCATGGGGTTATTCAAGAGTCAACACTCTTCCTTTGCAAGCCCATTTGACGCAGACATCATATCTAGCCGATTCTAATCTGCCACTTTGCTCTCAATCACTTTCTCTGCCCTTTTCCCCATTTTTTTAGTATTTTGCTCTATACTCCATTTTTTAGTTGCCTTTTTACTTTGCTCCTAGGTTAAATTTCATGAGATTTGTATCTAAACATGTGGATCTCCTAGCTAAAACTCTCTTTGTTTTTCTCTCCAAGGGGTAGACATTTATCATCCTAACACAGCATAAAAAGTCTTCATCCATTTCCTACTCCTCTTTCATCATCATCTTACTTAACCCAGTCCCTAAAGAGAGAGTCAGTGTTTCATATATTTTTTTAAAACTGCTTTATTTTGGAAATACAGGATTCTCGAGCACTCCTCTGTGTTTGTTACACAGTCTTCCAGTGTCTTTGATTTCCTTTCCCAAGTGGAAAAGTTCTATTCATACTTGAAGGTATGTTTACACATAATCCTATGCATATCTCTATTATTATATTTTTTGGATTAAAAAGTTCTGCTATTTCCATTTCCCAATACTGTCTGCTTTCATAGCCATTCTCAGAAACTGAAAGCAAAGATTATCAAACCCTCTTCTATTTCTACTTCCTCATTCACTCCATTAGAAATGATTCTAAATTGAAATTGGCCAATGTATAAGAATTAATGTAGTAGGACTTTGACAGCAGAGATTTCTTCCCATTCTATTGCACAATACAATTAACCATCCTATGGTCCCTTTCTGTTGGTTCTCTTCTGCTATTTTCATGTGTAAAAATGTGTATCTGAGGTTAATTTTGTGTGGCTAATACTAACAGTCCATTTTTGGGTTTTATAGCTGGCTCATTAATACCCATACTGTTCAGTATTTCAGTCTGTGTTCTGCTAAGCTTTTCATTTTTTGGTTTCCTATGACAAGCTAAATAACTTGATTTAAATAACTAGCATCTGATTTTCTTCACTCATCTAATGGTAGTGGTTTTGTGGTTTTTATATCATGCTCAGGAGATAATATCTGACTTCTTGTCAAGAGAAACCAAAAGAGCAAAGACAAAGAAGAATGCCTTAATGACAGAAATAGATACTGATATGAAGAAGTCTATTCTGTCACAAGTAGAAGGAGAAAAAGTGAGAAATAAGAAGAGTAGGGGAAGGATAAAAAATATTCAATTTTATTATTCAAAATACCTTCCCAAATTAAGAAATCCAAATTCTGATCAAGAAAAAAAACTGATTAGATTTATTATCTAAGCAATTTTTGAATATAAATAAAACTTGTAAAAACAATAATGCATCAAAAAGAAGGCCCAAATTCTGTTCAAATTCTATCATCTAGATAAATGTTTTAGGATGGAATTCTTTTGTTTTTATGAAGCTGGGATAAGTATATATATATATATATATATATATATATATCTGTGGGAACAGGGAATAAAAAACTTAAAGATACAGAGTCACATAAATTATGCTCAAATACACAAACACACATGACTGTGTGTAAAGAAATCAAATACACAAACAAAAAAAAAAACAGAAATACATACATACATCTTTTTATACACCCACTTTGAAAAGTAGAAACATTTAATGCAATTTAAGTTTCCTACATTTAGATTAAGCTAAGTTAAAAAAAAACTTGTCTATTGTTACATAAAGGCTCAAGAACTATGAATGTATAGTTGCCTAAGGATGGCCACATTTGGGAGCACAGCTTCTATGAGAAGAATGGAAGATGCAAAGGTCAAGTTCCATAGCATTAACCAGAACTGGGTTAATAATCTACACCAATAAAAGAGAAAGATACAAATCGACCATACCTTTGTGACACCCATCAGCAAATCAGGAGTTACTATGCAAATTAACCCAACAAAGATGGCAGATTAATTTGTATACATAGGTGCTAAGCTGCTGGGTGCAGGGTGGGACACTTGTGTTGTTGCCATGGTGACTGCATCGCCCAGTCGCACTAGGCCTCTGGGCAGTGTGGGAAGGTGGAAAGGTGGCTCCAGGCCAGAGAGAAGGCGGTGCTGGCAGCTAGGGAAAGGAAGGCCCATTCTTGCATGGATCTCCATGCATTGGGCCTCTAGTATTTAATAACTACCAAGGACCAAATGTTTTGCTAAGTTATATATATATATATATATATATATATATATGTGTGTGTGTGTGTGTTGGCCAATTATAGGAATTAATATAGTAGGGCTTTTGACAACAGAGTTGATTAGAAGGTCGGTGCTCCCTCACACTTTATTACACAATTTCTGCCTGGGAGCTATTCCTGTGGTCCCTTTCCATTGGTTCTCTTCTGAGATATATATAATTTCACTTAATAGTTACTGTAACTCTGCTAGGTGGACACTTTATTGTTATTATTCTAAGCAGTAAAGAAAGCTAAGCAAACTCAGGGAAAGAGAAGTAACTCGTTTACAGCCACTGGTCCTAGGCTTAACTCAGTTTGGTTTTATTTACATATAAAACTGTGCCCTGTCCACAATGACATTCCTACATACCTATAAAGTTCAGGTCATTAACACAGGCAATTTTTCTAATAAGTTTAACATGGATAAGATCTCTGAATGCATGTATATAGAACAAAGGTGATGAAGAATAATAAAATTTGAGAATTCAGTCAATAAGCACACTTTTTTATGTATTATCAGATAGGCCTCATTAAAATCACCACTAGAAATACAGGCGTAGGCAGTCTAGAATATGGTTTAGATAAAGGCATAAATAACTTGACCATAACACACACTTCCCTAATTATAACTCAGAAGAAAAGTAAGTCAGACAAAAATTATACTTTAAACAAACCATGAATCAGGAATTTGCAGATTATATTAATAATAGTAGAAGGCCAGTGCACAAAATTTATGCACTCAGGGAGGTCCCTCAGCCCAGCCTGAGCCCTCTCACAGTTTGGGAGCACTCAGGGGATGTCTGACTGATGGCCATCAGTCAGAGGCTCTCCTTACCTCAGCTGCACTCACCAGCCACGAGCCCAGCTCAGGGCTTCTGGCTGAGCAGTCCTGCATTGAGCGTCTCCCCCCTGGTGGTCCGTGTGCATCATAGTAACCAGACATTCCACTTTTGGTCAATTTGGATATTAGCCTTTTATTAAATTGGATCACTAATGGAAGAAGATGGGGATATGAGCAAGAAATAGTTCTATGGAAAGAAAAATAATATTATTTTTCATACAATATAATAAATATACGAGAAAACTCATTCTGCCATTCTGTGTGTAGTACAATTCATCCATATGAAAAAATCTTAGGACAATAAAATGAGAAATAGAGAGAAGGAATTAGCCCAAGGGGCCCTTAGCTAATGTGGAGGCATTGTTTGGAATAGGACAAACTTCATTATGCTTTAGATGTGTACATGTTACAACTAAATATTCTCTGTCTATAAAATTTTTATATAGTAAATTTTAAATTAAAGCAAGATAGATATTTTTAAGGCTAATACTGTATGATGTCAAATTCATGTTCTATTGTGAAATGAAATCTGTCTTGAGGAACAAAATCAGAAGGATTGACAACTGATTTTTCTTAAGAATTTAGTTTAATGAGGCTCTATGCAGGGTCTGTTTCCTTTCCCTTATCTTGCCATTATGTTCCTTTCCATTATGTTCTTCAGCCTCCCTTTCATACTCTTTGCATTTATTATATCTGAAATAAAACTGCAACACAGTCCTCAATGACTCCAGCTCTAATTAAGCATTTATGAAGCTGAAGTTGATCCATTCCAGGCCTAGAAAGAGCAAATAACTGAGATGACTATAAGCAATTCTATGTCCCCTCCTTTCACACTCCAATGGACACAAATAAGCATCTCTCAGTATTGTAGTTTTATATTTTTACTTATTTTTAAAGCCTTTATTTTTGTTGTGGTAAAGTAGACATAAAATTTATCATCAATATCCCTTGTAAGTATGTAGTTCAATGGCATTAATACATTCACATTGTTGTGCAACCATCACCACCACCCATCTCTAGAATTTCATTGTCCCAATCAGAAAACATTTCTCTATTATGCAATCACTACCCACTCCCATTCCCAAGCTCTTGGCATCCATCATTCTGCTCTTTGTTTCTAAGTTTTTGATCATTCTAAGCACTTAATATAAGTGGAATAATGAGTTATTTGTCCTTCTTTTCCTGGCTTATTTCACTTAGTGTAATATCCTCAAAGTTCACCCATGATACAGTATAGCAGTTCTAAAAGTCTGTCATGTAGGACAAAAAGACAAAAGAGCAAAGTGCCATGTAATAGATCAGTTATGAAATGTGCTCTCCTTGGAAAATATTTTTGTTCCCTTTATTTTCACCAAAATTTTGCTGGTTAGGAAAAGGACTTTCAAAAATGTGAACTATTTAGAAATAGTATTTACTTCATAATGAAGACAATAAATTAAGATAAAAAGAGCACATAATTGCTCAAAGTAACTCAATACATTGGTAACAAAGTCAGAAATAAAACCTATGTCTTCCGAACCTAACTTCAACTCTCTTTTCTTGAAATTAAGTAGCATTTTGTGAACCTGACCAAATATATAGTCTGAACAAATCTTTCCTCCCTAATTCAGTTTCAGTCTAGGTGATATTTTTCATGTCATCAAAAGGGGACTTGCTCTGTCATTTTGAAGCTCTTCTAGATATTGTGCATTTTAGTAATCTATCTTTCTATATCTTATTAAATTTTACATCCTGAACTCTTTATTCATACATACACATTCAGTTTTGAAGGTACCAAAAGATTGGGACAAAAATTGGGCCCTTGAGAATCTTAACTTTGAAGCAAAGTTTACAGTCTTAATTTGATTTCACTGCCTATGTAAGGCAATACACAAGTTTCATACTGCTGTGACTTTCCAATGCTTAAAATAGATGGAATTGTTCTTTTCACCACACCTTTCAACAAAATTACATGTTTCTATTCTCAATCTTCAAACACCCTTCATTCTATGGGTCTCCAGAATAAGGTAAAATAATGTAAAATAATAATAATAATAAGATTAGAAAGGCACTCAGAAAAATAAAAAAGAACTGGGTGAATTGAAGCTCACAAGTCTATATGGCCAATAAACCCACTTATTACATGGTGGATGATCTGGTCTATAGTACATGCCCTGTAGTCATGCCTACCACTAACTATCTTGATATCCCTACCTAATTTAGTAAGTAGTATAATTTTGTCTTTACTTATAAGGGGGGGGGGCGGAGACTAATATTTTTTCTTTCACACTTTATGAAGAATATTTACCCTGTCCCTCAAGTGTCTGGATTATTCCATATAATGAAAATATTAGCATCTTAATCCATGTTCTCTCCTAACTCATCTTGAAATAGATATGCCTGTATTATGAACCAAAAAAAAAAAAAAAAAAAGGGAAGCAAACCCAACAGATAAATGTGTTAAAGTCATTGAAAGGAAGCAAAAGCAATTGTGCTCTTTTCCCTGTGGATTGGAAACATGATTAAAGGATTGAAAGCTTTTGTTTTTTGAAAAATAGGCAATTATTCATTGATTATAAGAGTTTGATCTATATTTTAAACTATATTTAAAACTATATTTTAAAATGATTTATTTGCCAAAACCGGTTTGGCTCAGTGGATAGAGCGTCGGCCTGGGGCCTGAAAGGTCCCAGGTTCGATTCCAGTCAAGGGCATGTACATTGGTTGCAGGCACATCCCCAGTAGGGGGCGTGCAGGAGTGGCTGATCGATGTCTCTCTCTCATTGATGTTTCTGGCTTTCTATCCCTTTCCCTTTCTCTTTATGAAAAATCAATAAAATATATTTAAAAAAAATAAAAAATAAAAATAAAATGATTTATTTGCCTGCTGTAAAATGTTTTTGACTACTTACATTTTGTCTAAACTTAACATAGTTTTGAATTCCTAAAATAGCTGTGTATAATGCAATGGGTCATACATAACTTAAAAACTTATATCTTTCAAATTAACAAAACACTTACATTACCTCAGACAAGCTGCCAGTGTTTAAAGTTAAAAAATTCTGCCTTCATATTTAAGAACATTGTGGTAATCACTCCAAAAATCTGTTGATTAAGTTTTAATGTTTTTGTGTTAAGATATCATTGGTCAATGTAGAAAATGGAAATCCTTCTGACACAGGTCACATGACATGGCACAATATTTTTATTTATCAATATTGCCAAGTTTAAATCTCACACAACTGGCCAAAATTATTTGTATAGTCATTTATTTGACCTGTAAAGAAATATGCTTAATGTAAGAAAAAACAGGTTCCAACAAAAATGTAATAACAGTTTCTGTTTTTGATGAATCTAACAATGGTTTATATTGCTTACTGTGTTTCATGAAGTATTTACAAATACATTAGGACAGTGGTCAGCAAACCGCGGCTTGTGAGCCACATATGGCTCTTTGGCCCCTTGAGTGTGGTTCTTCCACAAAATACCATGGCCTGGGCGAGTCTATTTTGAAGAAGTGGCATGAAAAGAAGTTTAAGTTCAAAAAATGTGGCTCTCAAAAGAAATTTCAATTGTTGTACTGTTGATATTTGGCTCTGTTAACTAATGAATTTGCCAACCACTTCATTAGGACATTTAACATTTGCAAAATTCCTTGAGGGAGAGAAAACAGAATTTTTATCATTGTTAAAGTTAAGGAAACTAAATCTTAGAATTTTAGCATCTTGCCTATGTTCAGAGTGAAGTTAGGATTCAAAACTGTCATATTTCTACTCAGCTTAACAGGTCAGGTTAGTCATTGTATTTTGTCCTTTGTGAATCATGTTTTGCCTCCTAATATTTGCAATAAGTCCCCCCGTTTCAAAATACAGTGTCTGAATTTCAACTCAAGGTTTTTTCAAGTCTTTCCATTTTAAACTTCACCTGAGTCTATTTTCCTTGGAAGGATCTACTTCAACAAGAACACGTTTGCTTGTTCTCCATGTATCAGAAACTGTTAGGCAGAGTGATTCATACTGTCTCTCCAATGGTGAGCAAGTCATATCAATATCCCCTTTGATACTGGCAAAAAATACCAATTCCTGACTTCATTCTGAACCAGGCTATAAGATTTCTCCTTTAGGGAAGTGGGCATGTGCAGAAAGAATTCCCAATAATCTGATCAGGAGCTGAGGTTGCCAAAACTAAAATACATTTTAAAATTAAGAATTAAATTAAGAAAAGAAGCTAAGACTGCAAATATTATGGGAGGACAAAGCAGATCTTGATTTGGATCACAGGATTACCAGTGGGATTTAGGAGTGAATGAAGAGGTCCTGGTTGAATAACATCAATGGCACAGTCTTATGATGGAGGCATCATAATGCATGTAATAAGCTATGGAACAAGTAACTTCTTCCTCACAAAGGGTAAATAAATGTTGGTAGTGTATAATAAATAAGATAATGATCCTAAGTGCTTGGGCCACAGAAAGCATTTATATTAATGTACTGGGGCTAACAAGAAAATATCACAGATTGGGTATTTTAAACAACAAATTTATTTTCTCATGGTTCTGGAGGTTAAAAGACCAAGATCAAGGTAACAGCAACGTTGTTTTCTTCTGAGGCCCCACTTCTTAGTTTGAGATTATTGCCTTCTTGCTGTCTCCTTACAGGGTCTTTCCTCTGAGCATACATGCCCTAGGGATCTCTCAGTGTGTCCTAAGGTCCTCTTCTGATAAGGACACAAATCAGATTGAATTAGGGCCCACCCTAACGGCCTCATTTCAACTTATCTACCACTATAAAGTCCCAGTCTCCAAATATAGTCACATTCTAAGATAAAGGACATTAGAGAATCAACATGCATTTTAGGAGACCCAATTCAGTCCCAAACAGCATTTTGTAAATATCAGTTGATGTTTTGCCCTGTTCCCTACTTCCTCTCGTACTTGACTCATGGGTGCCAAACAGTTCTATCTGCTGCCCAGAAGTTAGTTTCTTTAGCAAGTTCGGTAACCTAAGAACTTGTTCATGAAGGTTAGTGTATGTATTGGAGCTTCTAGGTAAACATTTTCATAAACATGAAGGCAAGGGGCTTTAGTATCTTTATAGGAGAGTGAGAGTGAGTAGGGTGAAAATTTCTGGTGTGTAGTCCAACTAAAAATAGAAATCTTTTCAGAGTTAGATGTTTTTTTTTTTTTTATTGTGTTACATGTATACATATCTCCCCATTGCCCTCCCCCCCTCCCAGGCATACCCAACCCCCCAGTGTCTGTGTTCACTGGTTATGCTTATATGCAGAGTTAGATGTTTGATGCTCTTCAAAATTATCACATGAACCACTCTCTGTGTGCTCATCCTAAACTTAGGTTTGGACCTAGATAATCTGTGTCATTTTATGAAAATTTGTGTGTTGTTTCTTTTTTACTATTTTTTATATTTTGGAAAATAAAATAATAAATAGCATTGGAATATGACAATTTAAGATGTTACCACCTTTATCCTTTGGAGAGGAGATTCATGCTTTATAATTCAACAATATTTCTTTACTTTTAACTTTTACATATTTCAAAAGTATGTCTGTGCTTTCTTTTGTTGCTCTCAATGACAGAGTTTTACCTCACTGTTTGCTTAAATTCTTCTCAGTGAGAATTCACCACCACCACCACAACAACTAAAAAAAAAAAAAAGGGGAAATATAAATGTAGTGTTTCTTTTTGAGTCTGACATTGTGTGGGGTTGTCCATTTCTTGTTAAATTATGATTGATTCCATAACTGATTCTGCTCTCTGTCAGAACCATTAGCCCTGGTAGACAATTTGCAAGGCATTTCAGAAACACTCTCTGGAAGGAATCTAATAAAGATGAGCTTGTATGAAGCTTGATTACTTTATATAAATGTTGTGGCAGAATGCATGGCAGAATGATCAGCCAGCACTCTGAAGGAGGGAAGTTTAACCTTTATTTCAAAGATCTGTTATTCCAGGGAAATTAGGAATCCAAAGCCTGAACTGAATTCATGGGGAGGCTCTGGCCTATGTATCTTCTTCTGTGGCCAGACCCTAAGGGTCCCCGCAGCTCTGCTTGTCAGTCTTGTCGGGACCCTAGGGTTAAGCTCTACAGCTCTGCCCAAGTTCAGACAGAGTGGGGAGATAAGACTATATATTTAACCAGATCCTGAATTAGGTTGCAAGCCCTGCCCCATTTTTATTTTCATAAATGCCAATGGAAAATATACACATATTTCATCATTTTCCCTTTTGAAAAATGAGTAAAATTAATCTTTCATGCACAGTTTTAAATCTTATTTTGTATTTTAATTTAAAGTTTTACAAATGAAAATGGAATTCAAAGTTTCAAGTTTATCATCAAGAATTAATGGATTAATAGCCATCATATCTGTTTTCCATAAATTTTGTTAACTAATAAGGGTGAAAGCTAAAATTCCTACTAGATTGGCAATTGCTCTTGTTTTGGTCCAATGTTGGTATTGCAGGGATGAAGAACCAGGAGGCCAGCTGGTTTCAGATAAGTTCCACATTGACTGGGATTCAGTACTTGTCGACACAGATAGCACCATCATTGCACGATTTGACGGAAGAGGAAGTGGATTCCAAGGCCTGAAAATTTTGCAGGAAATTCATCGAAGGTTAGGTTCCGTGGAAGTAAAGGATCAAGTAGCAGCTGTGAAGTAAGTGGCTGCACATATTCCTATTGTCTTCCCTATGAAGGTCAGTGCTACGTAAATGATATATATTGCAATGGATGCTGACTCAGATATTTGTATTTTAGTTATTGAAAAATTTTCTAAGTTAATCACATAAACTAGTGGTCGGCAAACTGTGGCTTGCGAGACACATGTGGTTCTTTGGCCCCTTGAGTGTGGCTCATCTACCAAATTCCATTGCCTGGATGAGTCTACTTTGAAGAAGTGGCATTAGAAGAAGTTGAAGTTTAAAAAATTTGGCTCTCAAAAGAAATTTCAATCATTGTACTGTTGATACTTGGCTCTGTTGACTAATGAGTTTGCTGACCAGTGAATTTCATTTTTTCAAGTACCTTTCTTTCTTAGCACTATAATAAAAAATTATCATATTTTCTCTATGGAATTAGAATTCACTTTGGATGAATTGACTTTCATGAAAATGAAAGACAGTAATTATGCTGCTATAATTTTAATCATAATCCACAATGTCTATTATTTCTTTAAATAATTAACAATTCTTGAGTTTTCAATTCCAATTATCACACTGACATGAAAGAATGACCTGAGAAATCTAGTAGGTTCTTTAAAATGTACATAGAAATAGGAGAGAATATTGTTAAAATGTTGATGTCAATTCAGTGGGCACAAGGATCTTAAATGGGACCCAAAGGTCTTAAATAGGACTCAAGAGTCTGCATTTGTTAACAATCTATCAAGTGCTACCCAAACTATTGGACCATCACTTTGGCAAGACTTTGAAATACACGACTTTTATACATCAATAGAGCTGCAGCCACAAAAGTATTTCTAGTTTGACTTGTGATGTCTTTGTGCCAGAATGAATTCCCATGTGCATTTACCTCAAGAAGATATAACTTTTTTTTTCTTTTTCACTGCAGATTTTTATTGAAACTACCATACATTGACTCCAATAGATTAAGCATTTTTGGAAAGGTAAAAAGTAGAAAAATTGTGTGTTTGTATAATTACTTTCTTAAATTTACTCTAAATTATGTATATCATTCTTTAGCATATAATGTTGTAATTACTAATTATATGCATTCAATAATGTATTAATTAACCAACTACTTATTAGTATCCAGTACCTGGTGTTAGAATAACAATAGGACATTTAAAAAAAGCTCTGCTTATATGAAGCTTACCTTCTAGAGGAGAAAAAGATAGTAAACAAATAAATGAAAAGTATTTTCATATGACAATAAATCTTTAAAAAATCAATGGAGAAAAGTTAACTGAAGGAAAGACCAATGTTATAAGATTGAGTGGTCAGCTAAGAGCTCTCTGATTAAGTGGTATTTATGATGCTGGGACATAAATAATCAAAGGGAGGCAGTCTAGAAATCACTTAAGGCACCAGGGGAACAGCAAGCTTTGGGAAGATGGACCTGACTTAGAATCTGAAAGATGACCAAATGTATAATTATGCCTCTTTATTTTCTGTGCAATACTTATTTCTTATAGCAATAATTTTTATTTGGTTTCAACATCATTTTTAGAGTAATAAAATGTACCGCATGTAGGTATTTATTGAGCGCCTTGGTTTTATATGTCACTAGGCCCAATGGTATAAGGATACAGAGATGAAAGGAAGAAGATCTTGCACTATTCCAGACAAAGAAAATTCTTGGTGCTCATGAACTTAAATATGAAGTATTTTCTGCTATTCCTAAGTGAGCCCAGAGACACATGCCATAAAATAATTTGTAATTATCAGGGGACATGCATATCCTCCCCACTTCAGATATCTGCAGAGCAACATGTATTTGTTGTATTTAACTCTGGTTGTAATATTCAAGGGACCAATAAAAATATTTTGGGAATAATATCCCTATAATATAAATGCAAACAAACAAATAAATGAAATGCCCTCATTAGTGGTAAAGGTAATAGTGAAAAAACAAAAATGTCTAAGAAAGTGGTCATTTCAAAGAAATGGGAACTCTAGTTATATTAAAACATGCATATAGTGAAATCATGCCTCATGCTCCAACATGGATAAACCTTGACAACATTGAACTTGGTGAAATGAGCCAGGCCCAGCGGAATAACTACTATGTGATTCCCTTTATGTGAGGCATCTAGAGTGGTCACATTCGTGGAGAAAAAGAGTACAATTATGACTGCCAGGTCCTAAGGGGTGGGGGAAAAGGAGAGCAGTTGTTAATGGGCATAGAATTTCAGGTTCACAAGATGACAGCGTTCTGGACATCAGTTTCACAACAATGTGAATACACTAGATGCTATTGAACTGTGCATTTAAAGTGCTTAAGATAATAAATGTTATGCTATTTTTACCCCATCTCCATGAAAGTGTATCTAGTGGAGATCATTATACTTTTTAATGCTCATGATATATGCAATAACTTACAAAGGACTCAGGGCTTCTGTATTTTAGCACACTACTTGCTGCACACAAAGACCAAATGAATTGTAGGAGCATTCATTATTTGGAAATTTAGAACAGATTCAGAAGGTTTAAACAGCCTCATGAAGAACGTGGAACATGGACTGATGGTAAACATTATTCAGCAAATAGGGGGCAAGGGGAATACTCTGATGTAGATGCCAGATTCAGGAAGAAGAACATATTTAAGGGACCTGAAATAAATTTGCTATAATTGATTACAGGAAAATATAATTAGTGGGAAAGAAAGGGTATATGGCATCACTAGGCCAGAAATTCATTATCTTGGATCAACTTATTTCCTTTACATTCAGCAATATTTGATTGAATGTCCAATTCCTACTTTTTTCTTTTTGGTATAAATTTTTATGGTCTATATATCTTCATCTGTATCTATATCTATATTTGAATCTGCATTGACATCTACAACTATATCTACATCTACATCTACATCTACATCTACATCTACATCTACATCTACATCTACATCTACATCTACATCATCTATACCCACATCATCTAGCTAGCTGGCTAACACCATCCATTATAATTTACTTTGCCAGCAGAAACGAAACTTACTTAGAAGTTCTGAGGTACATTTCACTTTTGATCTTCAGAATGCCAAAATAGTGAACTGTAAGGAACTGGTCAGTATTTTTTGTTTTGTGTATAATTTGTTCTAGCTCAGTCTGTAAAATTTGGAAAGCATGTAAGCTAATCAAGTCATAGAATGATAGTATTTTTAAGAATTTTTTTCTATCAAATGTAGATTTTTAGACTAGCCTTACCTATTTTATACTTATTGTAATGTTAACTATAAACAGAAGAAAAACAATGATCAACAAATGTATGCATTCTAAAACGATTACATGTATATTAGAGGGCAAGGGATAAGATAAACTTCAGCCAGTATATTAAAAAAATAATTCTAGGCATTAATATACAATTTTATTTCTTTCTTAAATATATATTTTTATTGATTTCAGAGAGGAAGGGAGAGGAAAAGAGAGATAGAAATATCAATGATGAGAGAGAATGATTGATTGGATACTTCCTGCATACCTCCTTCTGGGGATTGAGCCTGAAACTCGGGCCTGTGCCCTTTACTGGAATTGAACCCAACACCATTCAGTTCATAGGCTGATGCTCTATGCACTGAACCAAACCAGCTAGGGTTCCAATTTTATTTCAATATTCCACAAATACCCAATAGATAAGCAAGATTTTATAAAAGTAAAATAAATTTGTTAAAATTCAATAAGAAATGCAAAAATGGCCAAGACCGGTTTGGCTCAGTGGATAGAGCACCGGCCTGCAGACTGAAAGGTCCCAGGTTCGATTCCTGTTGGGGGCATGTACCTTGCTTGCGGGCACATCTCCACAGTGGGGCGTCCAGGAGGCAGCTGATCGACGTCTCTCTCTCATTGATGTTTCTGACCTTCTATCTCTCTCCCTTCCTCTCTGTAAATAATTAATAAAATATATTTTAAAAAGAAAAAGAAAAAGAAATGCAAAAACGTGTTGCAAATGGAATTGACATAATAATTGTAATGAATGAAAAAATCTCATCACTAAGCAACCAATAAAAAGACAGCAAATTTGAAACAAAGCAGTCTATACTGACTATTGACTTTCTTTTACCTAAATCAAATGAAAAATTTTCTCTAATTGACTACAGAGTTCATGCGATGGCCACCAGTTTTGATAGATGTGAGCTCTTTTGAAATAGAAATTATCTCTCTAACATAGATTAAATTAAAGCAGCAATTTTGATTAGATTCTTAAATGATACAGAGAGAATCATGTTCAATACTTTCACTATCATTAAGTCTTAAAGAGTGTTTAGCTTCACTAGTCTCAAATTTTCATATTAAAAATAGTGAAATATATCTCCGTGTAGCAGCAATGATTTACAACCCTAGTTTCACTTCAGAATCATATGGAGACTCCACAGCCCATCACCACAAACTGAATTGTTTTCAAGAACATTGATATCTTTTTTTAAGGTCCTCTGGTCTAGGGCATGTTGGCTGAAGTGAAGAAGATGTTCCGGTTTGTTCGTTATTGTAATATTATGCTATAAGGACTTATTATTTAAAATGTGTACCAGCAGTATACTATGTCTTGAAGTTTCTTGTCATATCTTAGAATCCACACCAGATCTACTGAATTCAAATATGCATTTTATTAAAATTTACAAGCATTTTGAATGAATATAGAAGTTGAGAAGCATTTTTCTAGGATCTGCTCCTTCTTAGGAAGGCACCATTATTCTTAGTTCCTGGAGAAAATTAACTTCTAAGAATCATCTTAAACTTTGGTAAACACACATACAGCAACAACAACAACAACATAAAAACATAACATCAATTTATTATTTTATATATTTATATGTGATATGCAGTTCTGTGGATTGGAATACTGAGCTATTTTATCAAAGTAGAAATTATATATATATACTAAATTATAATCAGTGAAAGTTTGTTAGGGCATTTGTGGAATTAGAACCAGAAAAGGTATGATCAACTACAACTACAATGCCTTTCTCAGGATGGCAATAGTATTGATCTGTGAGAAGCACTTGAAGCCTCTTGGGAGTGACACTCTGGCTCATCTCTTTGACAGTATCCTAGTAATTCTTTGCCTGGGTCCAGCACTCTTAAGGGCTAAGCAGCTGTTCACTTGCTCTGCTTGACTCATCATACCCTCTCAGACCTCTGAAAGGAGCAGAAGATGCCACACCAGACTACGCCTCTTTAGCCAAAGGTGGATGTTGAGCTAATTGTTTTTAAGAAACAGCAGATGCTTCTACACTGAAAAGAGACAGAGTCGAAGTTATTCTTGTATAAGAGACTAGAGGCCTGGTGCATGAAAATTTGTGCACAGGGGAGGGAGTGTCCTTCAGGCCAGCCTGCTTCCTCTCCAATCTGGCAACCCTTGAGAGATGTCTGACTGCCTGGGTAGGCCCGATCCAAGTATGATTGGGCCTAAACAGGCAGTCGGACATCCCTCACAACTAGGACTGCTGGCTCCCAACTGCTCACCTGCTCGCCTTCCTGATTGCCCCTAATCACTACTTCCTGCCAGCCTGATCACCCCTAACCACTCCCTGCCATCCTGATTGATGCCTAACTGCTCACCTGCGAGCCTGTTTGCCCCCTAACTGCTCTACCCTGATGGCCTGATCACCCCCAACTATCATGTTCTGCAGGCCCAGTCACCTCCAACTGTTCTCCTCTGCAGGCTTAATCACCCTCAACTACCCTTTCCTGCTGGCCTTTTTGCCCATAACTGTCCTCCCTTGCAGGCCTGGTCCCTGCAAACCGCTCTCCCCTGCTGGCCACCTTGTGGTGGCCATCTTGTGTCCACATGGGAGCAGGATCTTGTAACACATGGGGACAGTCATCGTGTGTGTTGGAGTGATGGCCAACCTGCATATTACTCTTTTATTAGATAGGATAGAGGCCTGCTGCACCAGTGGGGGCTAGCTGGTTTGCCTTGAAGGGTCTCCTGGATCACAGTGGGTATTCCCTTGGGGTAGGGGGTGTCCTGAGTGAGGGGCCTCTGGTGGTTTGCAGGCTGGCCACCCCCCCCTGTGACTGAAGTGGAGGCCCAGGTATCTGGTATTTATTTATCTTCTACAATTAAAACTTTGTAGCCTGGAGTAGAGCCAAGCCTTCTGCTCACACAGCCATTGAAACTTTGTTGCCTTAAGCACCGGCCAGGGTGTGTGGGAAGCTTGGCTTTCTCCATTGCCAGGGGTAACCCAAGCTTCTCTCCTGCTCTTTCTTTGGCTATAGCCATCTTGGTTGGGCTAATTTTCATACTCACTCTCATTGGCTGGCAGGCCTTGTGAGTATAGCATAGGTACAGTCAATTTGCATATTATTCTTTTATTAGATAGGATATTTACATTTATAAAGAAAATCATCATTTGTATCTCCTTGTCTGTACCAACAGGAGAACTCTAAACCATAAGAAATTCTCAGCAATGGAGAAGGCATTGGCTTAAATCTGCATAACAAGCCCTATCCTTGTTTAGGGTTCTTTTCTGGGTCACTTCTCAGAAAAAAACTCTCCCAACATCTTCTTTAAGATGGTATTTAAGGTGGTGACCAGAGCTTACAGAATTACTCAGTGTCTCTGGTTAGTTCCTATATATTCATGAGGTATACATGTTAAATAAAAAAAAGGCTGAAACCAGTTTGGCTCGGTAGATAGGGCATCAGTCTTCGGACTAAAAGGTCCCAGGTTCAATTCTAGTTGGGGGCATGTATCTTGGTTGTGGGCACATCCCCAGTGGGGGGCATGCAGGAGGCGGCTGATCAATGTCTCTCTTTCATTGATGTTTCTAACTCTCTATCCCTCTCCCTTCCTCTCTGTAGAAAATCAATAAAATATTAAAAAACAACAACAACAAAACTTGTGCTTGTTTTTCTCTTGTGAATATCTGTTACAAGTCATTTCAGCAAAGAATTAAGGATAGAAAAAAATTATTTCCCTTCCATCTCTCTCTTCTTCCCTTTCTCCCTCCATCCCTTTCTTCTCTCCTCCCTCCTTCCCTTCCTTTCTTTCTTCCTCCCTTCCTTCCCTTTTTCTTTCCTTCCTTCCTAATATTGTCATTGCTTTTAAGATAGAGAGGAAGGGAGAGGAATAGAGATGTGGAAACATCAATGAGAGGGATTGAACCCACAACCTGATGTTCAACCCATGAAGCACACAGGCTGGATTCCACTTCTTCTTTTAGATGTGTTAGCACAATTAAGCCTGCTACTTTTAAATTTTGCTAACCAACAGCTATTTTTATCTCTCTCAAAGAGACTGAGAAAAACACTCTTGATGGCTTCAATCTATAAAGTGTAATTTTATTTCACTTAGCTCTTTATTTTGGGTGAGGCTTTGCTCAATCTTCTGGGTGCTATGCTATCTAATAATAGAGTAATATGCAAATTGACCATTTCTCTGCTATACCCCAAACCACACCCACTAGCCATGCCAACAAGCCAATCAGAGTGAGTATGCAAATTAACCTAACCAAGATGGCTATGGCCACAGAGAAACAGGATCAAGGCTTGGGTTGCCCCTGGCGATGGAGGAAGCCAAGCTTTCCACACACCCTGGCCTGCCAAGGCCTCTGATTAAGGCAATAAAGTTTTAATGGCTGCTGCTATGGAGTGAGCAGAAGCCTTGGCTCCACTCCAGGCTACAAAGTTTCAATCATAGAAGATAAATAAATCCCAGATACCAGGGCCACCATTTGGGTTGCTGGGGGGCATGGCCAGCCTGCATACCACCACAGGCCCCTCACCCTGGACACCACATGCCCCAAAGGGACACTCACCCTTATCCAGGACTCCCTTCAGGGAAAACCAGACCCTACCATACACCTATCTAATAAAATAATAATATGCAAATTGACCATCAATCCAACACACAAGATGACTGCCCCCATGTGGACACAAAATGGCTCCATAAGATGTCCAGCAGGGAAGGGCAGTTGGCAGGGATCAGGCCTACAGAGGAGGGCAGTTAGGGGTTACAAGGTCCACAGGGAGGATAGTTAGGGGCAAACAGGCTGGCAGGGGAGCAGTTAGGCATCAATCAGGCAGACGAGGGAGTGGTTAGGGGGTGACCAGGCTGGCAGGCAGAAGTCGTTATGGGCAATCAGGAAGACAGGCAGTTGAATAGTTGGGAGCCAGCATCCTAAATTCTGAGATGGATATCCAACTGCCCGTTTAGGCCCAAACAGTCAGATATCCCTCAAGGGATCCCAGATTAGAGAAGGAGCAGGCTGGGCTGAAGGACACACACCCTCTTCCTTGCATGAATTTCATACACCAGGCCTCTAGTGTGAATATACAAGTAAAAAGTGGTATATGCGAGGATGAAAAATAATTTTTTCTTTACCTTTTTGAGTTCTTGTCTGAGATTCCTTTACTAAAAGACAGATTCACAAGAGAAAAATAAAAATATTTTTATTGACATTTATATCTCATGTCTACATGGGAAATACCCAGGGGAAAATGAGTAAGTCTGTGAGGTGGCTTAGAATTCAGGCTTAAAAAAACAGTTTTTTTTTTTTTTTTTTTTGTGTGTGTGTGTGTGTGTTTTTAAATGTGTTTTTATTTATTTCAGAGAGAGAAAGGGAGAGAAAAGAATAGAAACATCAATGATGCCGAAACCGGTTTGGCTCAGTGGATAGAGTGTCAACCTGCGGACTGAAAGGTCCCAGGTTCGATTCCGGTCAAGGGCATGTACCTTGGTTGCAGGCACATCTCCAGTGGGTGTTGTGCAGGAGGCAGCTGATCGATGTCTCTCTCTCATTGATGTTTCTAACTCTCTATCCTTCTCCCTTCCTCTCTGTAAAAAATCAATAAAATATATTTAAAAAACCTATATAACTAAAAGAAACATCAATGATGAAGAGAATCATTGATCTGCTGCCTCCTGCACATCCCCTTCTGAGATAGAGCCCACAAGTAGGACATGTGCCCTAACTGGGAATCCAACTGTGACCTCTTAGTTGATTCATGGACCCATGCTCAACCACTGAGCCACAGCAACCAGGCCTAAATTACCATCTTCATAGGGAAACAAGAGAAGAGATATAGGTCTTTTAGGAGATATAAATGACTGTTAAGAAAGAGAAATAGGACATTAGCAGAATAGATGGGAGAAGCAGTTTGTGGGAAATTTTTTCCATCAACCTCTATTCCCTTTTATGACAAGAGTTAGTCTTCCCTTGATTGATGGAATTTCTAGGGAAGGAATCTATAACTATAGAGTTCTTGTTGGAAGACCTGTCTTTATGGGAGTTCAGAGAAATCCTCTCCCTGCATTTGCCGTTTTTTTAAGTACCTCTAGCTCAAAATAATCAATATGCTATTGTGGCACATTTTGGATTGGAATACTTTGTTACTCTTTACATACATTCTCTTTGTCATTAATGCTTGACTGCATTTTATATTTTTTATGTATTAATATTTAAATGATGTTTCAAATAGGCATAAATTAAATTATGTACTTATTATATCAAGTGTTTAGTGAGAATACCAGATTACTTTCGCACTATACTGCACTAGAAACATCTAGAAATCTTTCAAAAGTATACCTCATCATGAGCCAATTGTATCAGAATTCATAGTGCTAAGTCCTGGGTGTTAATATTTTTTTAATACCTCTTAGAATACTCTAATGTTCAGCAAGATGTGGAACATTGCCCAGAGTACAGATTAAAATTAATTTATAAAATTAATAGATAATTCCCTTAGCTTAGTATTACTGTAATTGTGAAAATCTCCTTTGGACCTTTTCTGGTCAACTCATGGACTACAAAAGAAAGTGAAGCATCTTGATTTCTTTTTTAAGAATTTATAAAAAAATCAGTTCAAAAAATGTCAAGAGAATATTTTAAAATGAAATTTATACAATAAGCCAACTCATTTAAGTAACAACATTATCTACCGTATCTCATTTATTTGAAATATTTAGTTGCATAAAATTGAAAGCAGAATATATATTATTAATTTTTATTTTTAAAAATGTTTTTAAATTGATTTTTAGAGAGAGAGGGATTGAAACATAAATGAGAGATAAACATCAACATTGACCAATTGCCTCCTGGACACCCCCCGCTGGGGATGGAGTACCCAATCCTGGTATATGCCCAGGAATTGATGAGGAATTGAACTGGTAACTTCTTGGTGCATGGGTCAGAATCTATATGTATGATAATAGATCTTAAATATTTAATTATGCTTTCTTAATTCTACATAGCCATCATTATTATTAAATCATCTACTAAACATATATATGTAGCACTTATTAAATCATAAATCATTTTAGGTTTCATATATATACTAGAGGCCTGGTACATGGATTTGTGCACATTAAAATAAATTAATTAGAAGGTGGCCACAGGGCACAACTGAGTGAGATAGGCTAGACTTTCACTGGAGCCAACTTCCTACAGTCCCTCCCTAGCTGGGGCTCAAAGGGCATCTGCTGAGTGGGTAGGGTCCCTCCAGCATATGGGGTCCCTAGGCCTGGCCTGTAGGAATCGGGTGGAAACCAGTAGCCTGACATTCTCCCAGGTGTCCCAGAGTGAGAGAGGACACTCTGCAAAGTTGCTATTGTTCAGCAGCTCCTGCACTGCGTGTCTGCACCCTGGCAGTTAGTGAATGTCATACCTATCAGCTGGTCACTTAGCCTTTTATATAATATATCTGGCTTGCCTAAAATGATATATGATTTAATAAGTGCTGTATTTGCATGGTTTCAAATTATTTTGGGCAGTTTACAAATATTTGGTATGAAATTTAAGAACAAACCTTTGACACTTGGTGATATATGATTAATTTTATATTTTACCTAAAATTATTAAAATAATATTCTATAAAATATAAACAACTCTTTTCAAAATTTTATGTGTATTAAGTGGTCCTTGTGTTACTATGGAAATTCGGGTATTAATTTTCCCCTGGGGCTAGGGATAGTGTTCTTATCATATTTCAAGGAAAAAAATTTTCTGAGACTCACTCAAGTGAGTGAGTGATTTTTATTTGTGTAGAATTATATCCTTGTGTTTCCAAAGTCCCGTTTCCTTTAGTTTAGTTCTGGAATAAGTGTAGAGCTGAAAGCAAAGCTGGTGTCCAGAGTTTTCATCCCCTGGTGCAGCTGGGTCCAATTCCACATCAGGCTAGTTGCCATTCATTAGTCCATTGTGTATGGAAGCCTTATGACCATAGACCATGTGGGAAAATGTAGGAGAGTGCAAAATGCCAAGAACACAAGAAGCCCAAGAGAGGGCATTTCTAAGGGATTAAATATCTGAAATTTTGCACCCTTGAAATGGCCATGCCTATTCTGGCCAATGACCTGTTCCCAAGTGTGACTGACAGACAAATACTTTCCCTCTGTCACCTCAGCTTTCCTGGGCATGTGTCTGTCTCCCCTCCATTGAAATCCTAGGGAGTATAAATTTGTAGCATCCTGGTGAAGCTGCCCAAATAACATGCTTACAATATTTGGTCTTCCTTTTGCTCCTTCCCTATTATTAATAAATAAATTAGTAGCAATTGTATTATCAGTATATTAGTGGCCTGGTGCATGAATTTGTACATGAGGGGGGTTCCTCAGCCTGGCCTGTGGGATCGGGCCGAAATCAGTTCTCCAACATTGCCTGAGGGGTCCTGGATTGTGAGAGGGCAGAGGCCAGGCTGAAGGATCCCACTGGTGCACTATTGGGGCCAAGGAAGGATGTGGGAGGTTTGTCAGCCAGGGAGGGACTGCAGGAGGGCTCTTCTGTCTGACTTGTTTCACTCAGTCCAGATCAGCCAGACTCTAGCAAGCAAGCTAACCTACCAGTCAGAGCGTCTGCCCCTGGTTATCAGTGCACATCATAGGGAGTGGTTCAGTAGCCTTAGTATATCATTAGCGTATTACACTTTGATTGATTGAGCAGATATTACCCCTTGATTGGTTGAATGACCGATAGGGCGACTAGACACTTAGCATATTAGGCTTATATAGGATTATTTGCTCACGTTTGGGACATAATGAGACATTGTGATCTACAGACCACCAAACATAGTTATTTAAGCTAAAAGTATATATAAGAATTATATATACATAATTTTTGTTTCCAGGGGTATGGTGGCTATGTTGCATCAATGATCTTAAAATCAGATGAAAAGCTTTTTAAATGTGGTTCAGTAATTGCACCCATCACTGACTTCAAGTTGTATGGTGAGTACTTCTTATAAAATGACCTAATACAATGTATTCATTTGTATAAAATAAACTTCTAATGCAAAGGAGCTCAATTGAGTTCATTTATCATGTGTTATCAAAGATATTTACAGCTGTTTATCTTCTCTCTGATTTAATCAATTTCAGTGGAGTATGACAAATGTGAAATATAGAAATTGAATAATGAAATATTCTATTTCAATTGTGTTTTACTTAATTCTTAAATTTTTGTTTTCTTGGGTCACAGCTTCAGCTTTCTCTGAAAGATATCTCGGTATGCCATCTAAAGAAGAAAGCACATACCAGGTAACTAATTTAAAAATAATTAAGAGATAAAAGTACTTCTGTTCTAAAAACTCAGTAAAAAATGTAAATACAGGTAGAACTATATACAGATGTGTCTGTTTCCCTTTGTAGGCATCAAGTGTCCTACATAATATCCATGGCTTAAAAGAAGAAAATATATTAATAATTCATGGAACTGCTGACAGTAAGTATTATATTTGCTGCTAGTCATTGATGGAGTCTGAATTTGAACAAAGGAGTACATTCAAGGATGTACTTAAAGGGGATTCTATAAACTTACTAAAAAAGAAAGCAGAGTGGCACAAAATCTGATGCATGTTGGGAAATGGTTAAAAGGAACTCAGGACTAATAACAGAGGAAGATGTGAGCCTCAATGGCAGCACTGTGCAATAAAATGTTCTGGATGGTAGAAAAGTTCAACCTTGGTTATTGAACACACTAGCCACTGGCCACATGTGGTTCATACGCGTATGTTCATAAGAATGTGTTTAAAATGATTAAAAAACTGAATTTTTAATATTAATTTTACTTAATTTAGTAGCTAGTGACTACTTATATGGTGTTATTTAGCATACCTCAAAAGGACATTAACCTAGAAAATAACAGGACAACACTGAGATAAAATTCTGAGAAGGCTACCCACTTAAACTGGTAAAAGAAAAAAATACGTTCATATTATTTGTCACATTAAACATTGGATATGTATGTGACTGATATTACTAGTAATTAATAATATTTTATTGTCACATAAAGAACTTATATATACTTTTTATTATTCTGTGTAAAACTTAACAACAGAGGGATGACTATCCGTAGACCCATTCAGAGATGAGAAAAAACACACCGATTTCAAGGAGGAAACTAATTTCTTTAGGGCTACCTGGCAAGTGAGCAAGGATAGTCAAAGCCTTGAGTTAATAATTCCTAAATTTTGAACTTGCTTTTCTTGGTTCAACCTGCCCTGCCTAAGTATTTTTTAATCCATTATAAGTAGCATATAACTAAAAAAGAATTATAGCAAAGATCATACCAGGTCTTGAGTTCAATTTTCAAGCATGTCATGCCCTGCTTAAATTAGTGTTCTGCTTAGTAAACTATCTATACCTATAATATATACTAATAAAAGGGTAATTTGCTAATTAGACAAGACATCTTCTGGGTGATCTTCTAGGTGTCCTTCCTGACAAAGTTGGACTGGAACAAGCTGCCTGCCCAGTGGTCTTGGGTGCCAGCATCTGTGGCCTGCAGCCAGCCAGAGGGAGGGAAGCGTGGGTCCCATGTGACTGCTCTTGGCCAGAGGAGGGAATCCTGGGTCCTTGGTGTGAGGATGAGGTAGAAGGTACTTAAAGAGATTAGGTCAGTGGGGGAGCAGTTAGGGGTAATCAGGCAGGCAGAGATGGTTAGGGCAAACAGGCAAGTAAGTGATTAGGAGACAGTAGTCCCTGATTGTGAGAGGCAATCGGACATCCCCCAATGGGTCCCGGATTGATTTATCTAGGTATTTCCTCTCAAAGAAGGAAAACGTAATTCTCCTTCCTATCCCTTTGGAGCTGATTGAAATTACTGATTTGCTTTAAAAGCACTGTATAGAAAGGGCTGCCTGAGGCTCAGGTAACCAGAGCTGGCCGAGGCATGCACTGGCAGCACTGCCAGCAGTAGCAGCAGCAGAGGTGTGATGGGGCACTTTCCCTGATGGCTGTGTCATCTCCTGCACCTGAGGGCTCTCAAACTATGAGAGGAGGCAGGCCAGGCTGAGGGAACCCCCTCCAGTGCATGAATTTTCATGAATAGGGCCTCTAGTAAATAATATTCAGGATTATTATTATTTTTTTTTTACATCTAGCAATCACTGTTGCAGCTACTAAGGTAAATCATCATTTCTGTCTGACTCAGTCATGGCCTCATGCTTTGCCCATCTGATAAAATGCAAGCAGAGATTCAGCACTGATCATGTTAAAGGAAATGTACCTGTGTATTTGTCCCTGCACACAGGCACATACTCACACATAGACTATACATGCACACTCCTCCCTATGGGCTTGGTGGCTCAGTCATTAACACTATAATAAACCATTATTAATATTTACTTAAAAATTATCAGCAAATTAGTTCAATCAATCAATTAGACTTTAAATATTCCTGTTTAGTTTTAGGAAGGGGTCAAATGACAAATAACAACAAGCTTCACACTAGAAACTAAAAAGGAAAACAATCCATTTGGAAAATCCATCTATACTAATAAAAGGGTAATATGCTGATTAGACCAGATAGACCAGACATCTTCCAGTTGTCTGGTCCTAAGGACAAAGCCACAGTGGCAGGAGGTGAGGCAGAAGTGGTTAGGGGTGATCAGGCCAGCATGAGAGAGCAGTTAAGAGCAATCAGGCTAGCAGGCAGAAGGGTTAGGGGTGATCAGGCAGGCAGACAGAGGCAGTTAGGGGTGATTAGGCCAGCAGGCAGAGGAATTAGGGGTGATCAGACAGGCAGGCAGGTGAGCAGTTAGGAGCCAGTGGTCCCCGATTGTAAGAGGGTGCAAGCCGGGCTGAGGGACCACCCCCCCTGCATGGATTTCATGCACCAGGCTTCTAGTTTATACATGTATCTTTCAACCTTAACCATACCAAGAAATGGTGGGTCCTTTCCAAAACATTATGCTACAGTAAACAAAATGAGATAACATTTTACCTTAGCTATTACTCCTCTTTGTTAGCATTTCTAGTAGTTTAAATTTACAGAGCGAATCTCAAACTTTTCAAAGATGATATGGTCATTCCCCACTAAGTACAATAGGAAGATGTTGGAAAGACTTTGGGTAAATTTTAGAGATTGAAATGACCATTAGGGGGGCTTTTATTTTCTGCTAAGAAGTAGTATTGCTCAGTATCACCGAATTAGAGCTATGAAGGATCTTAAACTATTTATAATCCTGCCTACTTTTACAAAGACAAATTAAAAATGCTAGCTTAAAATTATTTATAGAAATTTGAAGAGCTACACAGCATGTGAATGAACAGTGCAGGCAGCATAGGAGCAAAGTGCTATACAGAGATCTGAGTAATTCCTCCATGCATTCAAAGCTGCTTAGGGCCAGGGCTACTACTCTACCTGGCCTGCTGTGCTGCTTACTTCAGTTTTGGACTTTGAGGGTCAGACAGAAGAAAGGTAGAAGGAAAGGGGAGGACCAGCATGATCCGCATTAAATATGTATCCTTTGAATAAGGAGATGTGTACTCTCTTTTCTCAACATGGGGTATTCTTTTCTAATTTAAAATAAAACAGAATGCCAGTATCTCACTGAGATTGGTCCCTGGTCATCCTCAGAAAGAAATAAAAACTGGCTTCCTGTATTATTATCCAGACAAGTATTCACTATGTTAAAATTCTTGTAATGGCATAAAATGTGAACAATTAAAAATAATAAATAACAAATAAAATAAATTTAAGTAACATCTGTATAATAAGTAGAGCCTTTTTAGCAGCTCCTGTTTCAGTTTATTTTTTTATAATGTGAAGCTCAAAGTTTTATCATCATTGTATCCACTGGCTTCCTACTTAAAGCCAGGTCTAAGTCTTTTAAATGTGCAATGTATGTAAAGTAAAATATTTAATCTTTTCAGGGAAAAAAGACAAAATGTTCTTATCCTTATAAACATATTTCTTCAACTATCACAATTTAATTTCTTACAGCAAAAGTTCATTTCCAGCACTCAGCAGAATTAATAAAACACCTAATAAAAGCTGAAGTGAATTATACTATGCAGGTAAGCCACTTTTTCAGATGTGTTGATGTGGTTTCCCACCTGGTTTTTTTAGTTGCAAGATCAGAACACAACTTCTGTGCTGCTCCATCCCTCATGCTATTAGTTTTACTGTGTTTGTAGTTATCAAAGATAGATTTACTTTTTCTTAATTATGCTGAGAATGTAGATCAGCTCATGCTTTACAGTTGTGTAATAGTCTTATGCAATGTCTTTCTTCTGAGACTTTTATTCATGCTGCTCTCAGAGGCATACATGAGTGGGATTTCTCTATTGCTGGCAGGAGGGGATTCTTGGGGTTGTGCTGAAATAAGCCCTTTCAAAGCCCTCATGGGAAAATCAGGTGCCTTAGAAGACTTTGCATGGATCACATTCCTCAGTTTCCAATATCCCATTTCCATCAAGCCAGTCTTGAAAGAGGGCAGCTGTGGGTTCAGCAAACCAAAAGCAAAGCCAGTGTCCAGAGATTCTGTTCCATGTTGCAGCGGGCCCAGTTCAGTGTCCAGGCTAATTAAAGTCCATCAGTCCATTATGTGGAGCTCACATGGCTGTGGGCCACTTGGACAAATGCAAGGGAATGTGCCACCTGCAACAGGAGTTCCAAGAGGACCAACAGCCAAGAGTCAAGTGCTCGCTTTGTTCAGAAGTTTAAATATTCAGGTTTCATGCCCCTGTAGTGGCCATGCCTATTCCTGCTAATTACCTATTCCCAGATGTGACTGGACAGATAGGTAAGCATTTTCTCGTGTTGCTCAAATCTTATTGGGCATGGGTCCAACTGCCTTTGCCCAGTCTCTCTCCCATCAATCTATAGGGAACAGACTTGGAGAGTGCTAAAGTGCACCTTTCTATATAAATGACAAGCCTATATTATCCAGTTTTCCCTTTACTCCTTTCCTGTTAATAATAACTAGATCATTACAATGGCATCAAGATCACTGATAATGAATTATTTTAAAATACTAATTCTCTTTCTTCTAATCCCTTTTTCTTTCCCTTATTTTTCATCACTCTCATACTAAAAAGTTGGGAGGGGGAGTGGTTTCAGTAAATGTTATGAAAAAAAAGGAAAGATTTAAAAAATCATTTATATCTATACCTTTAACCATATTTAATAAATATTTATCAATAATTTACTTTACAAAAAAGTCATTGAGCTAGATAGGTCAATAAGACCTACTTTATATGGCCAAGGGACTTTCAGTCTGAAGGAGGAGTTAAGAAGGAAATAAAACTAATTGTAATTTTTCAACATTTGGAGAACTAAAAGTAGTTCAACATATCTAGGAACCAGTGTTAAGATGATGACAGGGTTAGGAGAATAGGTAAACAGATGGCGGGTCATACCTTTAGCACTCTGAAAGAGTAGGTGGCTTTATGCAGAGGGCACCAAGGAACCATTTAAAAAAATTTTTACTCAGGAATTAATGTGGCAACCTTTGTATTTATATTTAGAGGGGAGGGGAGTCACTAATACCTTTTATATTGTCAAAATAAAAATTGCATTACACAAGATTAAACAAACAAGGAGGACTTTATTCATGACTATTGCAATAAGGGAGAGACTAAATCCAACTTTGTTGAAATAAAAGGCCGAGAAAGCTTTAAAACTAGGGAGGAGGAACTCATAGTCCAGTTGCATTTGGCTTTACCAAAAGGTAATGTAAATTTTTTTGTATATTTATGATAAGTCCCTTCCTCAGAAACTTTGAGACAGGGTTGCTTTCTCCTTCAATGCTTATATGTCAAAGAGATGGTTTCCAGTCCTTGAAAAAGACATTTTCTGGGTTGTAAAAATGGCAATAAACTGAAAGAGCATTTACATACAGTTCAAAGGGACAGTGAATGAATTTATAATTTCAAGTTTTCTAAGTTAAATAGGATAAGAAATGGGAGGTCAGGAGCTTATATTTATGAAGAAACTGTCTAATTTTTTCCCAATAAATATCAATTTAAATACATAAAAATTGTATGTTGTCTTAAATGTTGATTATGATAGATTATAGTAAAAAGAAAAAAAATGATATAAATATCTCAGAGTGTAATTAGTTGAGATTTTGGTTACCTGAAGTTTCTTTGCCATTTAATGAAAAATAATAGGTTCTGAGGGACAATACTTTCTTTGGTAACTTTAAATCTCTTTTCTCCTCAACATCTTAGGTCTATCCAGATGAAGGTCATAGCATATCTGAGAAGAGCAAGTATCATCTCTATAGCACAATCCTCAGATTCTTCAGTGATTGTTTAAAGGAAGAAATATCCATGATACCACAGGAACCAGAAGAAGAAGATGAATAATGGACTCTATTTTATACAGAACTAAGGGGATACTGAGGCTCAATGAAATCTAACCAAGAGACTGTAATATTGTAGATGCTGCAGAATTCCAAGGGCAGCTTAAGGAGATGTCACTGGAACAGCACACTCAGAGACAATAAAATAGAATTGAATACAGATGTCCAAGTCTACTGTTTTGCCAAGGGTGCAGAACCTATTTCTTGTGAAAGGAAGGTCAAATGGTTGTTTTCTTAGGAGAAATTAGTTTTGCATTAAAGTAAGAATAGTGCATGTTTTGTTTTTGTTTTTTCTGTTGTGCCCTATTTGTTCTGTAACTAGTTGTTCTCATTTTAATTTTAATGGCCTACATCTTTGCATATAATGAACAACTTATCAGTACTACAGTCCCTGATCTTGGTGGCTGAACTGCAGTCTGACACTTTACTGTACCTTTACAATAAGTGCAATTCCTTCGTTGCCTATTATTATGCTTAAGAAAATATTCAGTTAATAAAAAGAGGCTATTTTATGTAATATCTATTTACAAAAAAGCATTGTTAAATAGGTAAAAGGTCATGTAGAAATATGGATTTTAGCACCTTCCAAAGTCCAGCCAGTTACCAGTAGATATGATATTGTTAAACCAACACATGAGTGTGTGTTGAACAATATATATATATATACACACACTTGTTTATATGCAATCATTAAATTTATCTTTACATGTTATTCATGCTACAAGGGATAAACTTTTGATGAACTAGAAGAAATGCTCTTTTACAGGCTATGATGAAAGCTTTGTTTAATGAGCCAAATATGATGAAACTTTTTTTTTTCCAATTCAAATTCTAGCTATTGCTTTCCTCTAAATGTTTGGGTTGTGTTTGGTATTGGTTTTAGTTGTTAATAGTTTTCTAGTTGCAATTTAATTATTTGGATATGATACCTTGTCACTTGTAAATTAGATACTTAAATATTAAATTATAGTTTCTGATAAAGAACTTTTGTTAACAATGCAATGCCACTGAGTACTATTTTGCTCTTTTGGCGGAGAAGGTGTTTTTAAAAACACTTGGTCCTTTTAATTCTCTCCCTCAATTCAGAATCCATTCTCATTTTCATTGTAAAAACAAAGTAAAGAGCTGGATTATTTCTTTTGCCAGTTCCTATTTAGTAATTGATGCCTGCCCAATCCATCTGTTAATGTTTAATTTAAATACTTCTAGAATTAAAAATGAAATATTTTTTATTCATTGATGAAAAGTTCACAAACAGCAGTGTCTGCTGTTTAACTTAACACATTCATTCCTGATCTGTGCTAACTTGCAGTAGTAAGCAACTACGAAAATAAAATAAATTTCACTATCTGAAGTCAACAAAACTCATGAGGGGATTACATTTGGTGAGTAAAGTCAGAGTATCTTCCCACTTTACTTTAAGGATTGTCAAGAAGATATTTAAAAGTCTGAAAAAGTTCAACTAAATCTAGGTAATATAATATATTTTTCTGGTTTTAAAATTTCTTAGTACAGGTTGCATAAACATGACATTAGAAGACCAAGAGGAAATTTCAAAATATCACAGAATTGCTCCCATTCTGTCAAAGGATCAACCCCCAAATCTGGATATTTGGAAATGTGAGAGTCATGTGGGAATATTTTATTCTTCTTCCAAATGCATTGGAATTGTGTCCTCACTGATCCATTGAATTCAATTTAAAATGAGAAAGGCTCTTTTCTGAAAGATTCATTTCAGGTATTTCTCAAGAATAGTAAACACATTAAAAAAAGGTTACAATATTTCAAAGCAAAGTTTTGTCTATTTTATTAAGATAGAAATTTCTTTTAAGGCTGATTTAGAATCCAACTGAAGGTTTTTAATCAATATTTTAAATTTCAACCACTAGAGATTTTTATGATGTAAATAATTATGTTGTCTGAAAGATGTGGTTTTATTGAAATGTCTATTTGAGTAACATTTAAAACGTATTTACCTTTTACTGTTCATCACTTCTCCTGTTTATTATTATCAATATTTATCTATTTTTCCAATTAATTTAATACAATTTATAATGTGAAAGACATTTGTCTGGAACCCACTTTCACCTTATAAGCTAAACAGATATCAAATGAAGACATACCATTTAGAAGGAAGGTGGATATTTTTCATTTGTGTGATATTTTGAGTTTGAATAATTATGCCATTTTAGGTAAAGAAATGCTCATCAACACATAGACACTGGTATTAGAGGGATTATGAGGTGGACTTTCCCATATATACATTTGGCTTTAGTCATAACCCCACTATTTTGAGTGCATTGGTGCATTCCAAGAGATTCCTTAGAACTCCAGTAGTAATCTTTCCAAGTGATATTTTCCCCTTGATGTTAAAATAAGTCAAGCCAAACTGTAAAATAAAACAGGTAAACTGTATTAAATCATCTATGCAGAAAAACACATACTATTTTGAACCTATTTGGAAAGACAAAAGTATTGTTTCACTAATTCCCTCCATAGAGGTCTCTAACTCAACACTTACAGACTAAGAAGTCCCTGCTGATCTGTTTGAGTTTCTTGACAGGACCAGGGAAAAGGGTGCACTTCTAAACCTGAATCTCAACCCTGAGATGTGCCTTTTTTGATGTGATGTTTAGCACAGACATCAATCTCATGGGGAGTTTTTCAGAGGCCAGTTGTAGATTTATTATATAACTTAAATATCAACCTATACTATAAGATGTGTTTAAAACATTGTCCTCAAATGGTGGGCACCTGGGATGGATTTGCTTTCAAATCTCATTAAGAGCATATGGCTTCGATATCATGTATGAAATACTTGGTTTGTCTCTCCTCTCATGCCCTCCACCTTCACATCTGCAACAATGAACATTGCATAAATAAAACCTTACTCCTCAGCTCTGCTCTATCCTTCAATTCCTGTTCTAGGGATTCTCTGACATTGCATTTGTCTGTCTGCTGGAACCAATGGACTCATCCCTTATAACTGCAAACCTATACAAGGATGTTAATGCTCCCCATTGAAACCAAACTAATGGAAGACAGGAGCAAAATACTATAAATTCCTCTTTTTCTTCTCTCAGACATTCTACATTGTCCTTGGAAGGGCCATGAATCTCAGCTGCCCACACCTACATACCTTTCTAGTTCTTTCTTTCACATTTCACTCTTCTCAGTTCCCCATGTCTACATCCCTACTCAAACCACACATGCATCAGCTGTTGACTTGGCTCTACTTTCTGGGCAAGTCCCTTATTGCCACAAGTGCTTACCATTGTAACTATTATAGAATGAGGAAATAAAGTGACAATAAAGCATTGCTTTCATTCAAGTTCCAATAAGCGGAGAATCCAAGATGGCGGCATAGGTAAATACCTACACTGCAGCCTCACACAACAATTTCAAACCTACAACTAAAAGACAGAACGGACATCATCCAAAACCACAGTAAAGCTGGCTGAGTGAAAATTCTACAACTAGAAGGAAAGAGAGGGGCTCACAGAGACTCAGAGGAGCTGCAAAAAGCTGAGGTACGGAGACACTTGCATGCAGAAAGCAGGTGCCAGAGAACCTGGCTGGCTTTCTCTGGTGGGAGGGAAATGGAGACTCCCAATGGCATTGAACTCCTTATCCTACGACACTAAACACCAGATCCAGCCAAAACTCTTATGGGGGGGAGTTTGGACTGTGAAAAGGGGAAGTGCACGGAAATTTAGGGGAGCCTGGTGGCACACACAGCCCTGCACGCAGGGGACAGACTGCAGATTGTGCCACTGGCTTTCCTGAGTGGGCGGGGAGACAGACCCTCCCAATTGTGCCATTTCTAACTCCACTAAGCCCTGGTTTCGGGTGAAACCCGGGGGACCCAAACTCATATGGTCCCAGAGAGCAGGGGAGCCTGAGGGGCAGTAGTCTAGAGGCACTGTGAAAGAGCATGCATGCACAGGGACCTCTCCAGCGATTACCCAGTCACGTGAGACTCAGGGGCCATGGAGGGCGGGGCCGACTGGAAGGGAAGGCTGTCCCTTAAGCCCTGACACTCCACCCATACCAAACTCAACAGATAGGCTTTTGCGGATTTGCAAGTCTAGTGTCATAAGGCTGGATCCAACACAGAAGTTCTTTCGGCATAGTAAAAATGTCGAGATAAGGGAAGGAATCACAAACAAAAGAAATGAAGGAAAAGAAATGACTGGATATAGAGTTCAAAACCACACTTATAAGGTTTTTCAAGAATATCCTAGAAAAGTTGGATAAAGTTAGCGAGTCCCAAGAGGAGATGAAAAAGATCCAACTAGAGATGATAAAGGACCAACTAGAATTTAAACATACATTGACTGAAATAAAAAAAATATTATTCAGAGACCTAACAGCAGACTAGAGGAAGGCAAGAATCAAGTCAAAAATTTGAAATATAAAGAATCAGAAAACACTCAACTGGAAAAGCAAGAAGAGAAAAGAATCCAAAAATATGAAGATAATGTAAGGAGCCTCTGGGACAGCTTCAAGCGTACCAACATCAGAATTGTGGGGGTGCCAGAAGAAGAGAGAGAGCAAGATACTGAAATCCTATTTCAAGAAATAATGACTGAAAACTTCCCACATCTGGTAAAAGAAATAGACTTACAAGTCCAAGAAGCACACAGAACCCCATATAAAAGGAATCCAAAGAGGACTACACCAAGACACATCATAATTACATACCAAGAGCAAAAGACAAAGAGAGAATATTAAAAGCAGCAAGAGAAAAACAGTTCATTATCTACCAGGGAGCACCCATACAACTGTCAGCTGATTTCTCAACAGAAACGATGCAGGCCAGAAGGGAGTGGCAAAAAATATTCAACGTGATGAATAGCAAGGACCTATAACCAAGAATACTCTACCCAGCAAAGCTATCATTCAGAATTGAAGGGCAGATAAATAGCTTCACAGATAAGAAAAAGCTAAAGGAGTTCATCAACTCCAAACCAGTAGTATATGAAATGCTGAAAGGTACTCTTTTAGAAGAGGAAGAAGAAAAAAGCAAAGGACAAAAAATTATGAACAACAAATACATATCTATCAACAAGTGAACCTAAAAATTAAGTGAATTAAAAATTTGATCAACAGAATAAACTGGTGAATATAACAGAATCAGGAGCACAGAAAGAAAGTAGACAGATCATTCTTAGGGGGAAAGGGGTGAGGGGTGTACAGGGAGAGACTGGACAAAAATCATATACCTATGGATGAGGTCAATGGGAGGGAGGGAAGGGTAGAGGGAAGGGTGGGAGTTATGGAGGGGGAAAAAAGAGAAACAAATGTAATAATCTGAATAATAAAGATTTAATTAAAAAAAAAAAGAATGACCTAAAAAAAATGAAAGTTTCAATAAGCTATTTCTTTCTAGAACTTATTAGATTTTTACTAAGTAACAAGCATGTGCTCAGTGCTCCATCTTCATTATCAAATTGAATCTTCTCAACATGCCCTAAAAATAGGTATTATTATTCCCATTTTACAGATAAGAAACAGTCTCAGAAAAGAATGTAACTTGGCCCACATTTACATAAGTAATGGGTAAACAGCCTAAACCTTAGCTCCAGCTAACATAGAAGCCCATGTTCTCAGCCTTCATTCGCCTCAGCACTCCTTCAATAAGCAGGGTTTTATTCACTATGTAGAATGGAGTCTGAGTATTTAAACATATAATTTCAGATATTTTTGAGAGTGTTTGATAGCAGTATTCTAAAAGTTAAATAACAGCCCAGTGTGTAATGGTAGCTAAATGGAAGCTACAAGAATCCCCTAGTATCAGGAGACTATATTTGTTGAAGTTGTGTAAGAGTTATTCCTATTCACGGGAATGTTTGCCTAGAAAACCACAAAAATCTGCCTGGAAAGTCATTAGTAAAATCCCTTGCTCTGGCAGTATGCCAGTTTTTTTCCAAAATTATTCCTAGAGGCATTTAAAACATTGTGTTGATCAAAGCTCCAGGCTTGTAAACATGATAAGATCACCTGGTCTTCAAACACTGCAAATCCAGAAAGCATGTTGTGATATTTAAAAGCTTTGCTGACATCCACAATCCTATTTATAAATTGCATTGCCTCACAATTTTTTATTACTATAGGCAATAGATTTTATTGACTACTGATCAGATCTAATTTATTTTGGCAATATTTCAGCAATTTTGGCAGAGAGAGGCTGCAAAATCTTTTCTCTCATCAGAGGAAGGTTTTTAAAAAGAATTTATTAGTCATATCAAAGAACAACTTTGATGGCTTTTCTTTTAGACTTTCAATCAAATTTAAGATAGTTTGATACTAATATGACAGGCTTTTGATACAGCTTTTGATTGAAAGAAGTATCTGTGCTGATGACTATATCTGTTCTTTTCTATCAATCCTAGTACCATTTTAAGTAATCATTGGCATGATTGCAGCTCGCAAATATGCAATTTCATACAGCCAATTCTATCTAATAAAAGAGTAATATACAAATTAACCATCAATCCACTACACCCACAAGCCACACCCACCAAGCAATCAGGAGAAAGTATTCAAATTAACCCAACCAAGATGGCTGCAGGTATGGAGTGAGCAGGAAGCTTGGGTTTCCCTGGCAATGGAGGAAACCAAGGCTTTCCTTGGACTCCATTTATGGCTACAAAGTTTCAATTATAGAATATAAATGAATTGCAACAAAAATGGCTGCAGCTATGAAGCAAGCAGAAACCTTGGCTCTACTAAAGTTTACAAAGTTTCAATTGTAGAAGATAAATAAATTCAGATACCAGGGCCTCTGCTTAGGTGGCCAGCACAAAAACCACCACAGGGTCCTGGCCCAGGCTGCCCCAAACCCCAAGGGAATCCCCCACCACTCTTATCCAGGACACCCTTCAGGGCAAACCACCTGGCCCCTACTATGCACCAGGCCTCTATCCTATCTAATAAAATAATAATATGCAAACTGACCATCACTCCAACACACAAGATGGCTGCCCTATGTGGTCAAAGATCCTGCCCACAAGTGGACACAAGATGGCCACCACAAGATGGCCAGCAAGAAAGGGCAGTTGGGAGAGACCAGGCCTGCAAGGGAGGTCAGTTGGAGGTGATCAAGTCTGAGGAAGGGCAGTTAGAGGTGAACAGCCTGGCAGAGGAGGAAAGTTGGGGGCAACCAGGTATGCAGGTAAGGACAGTTGGGAGGGACCTGGGCCTTCAGAAGAAAGCAGTTGTGGGGGACCAGATCTGCAGGGAAGGTCAGTTAGGGGCAATCAGGCTGGCAGGGGAGTAGTTAGGCATCAATCAAGCTGGTAGGGGAGTGGTTAGGGTGTGATCAGGCTGGCAGACAGAAGGGATTAGGAACAATCAGAAAGGCAGGCAGGCAAGCAGTTGGGAGCCAGCAGTGCTGGATTGTAAGAGGGATGTCTGACTGCTTTTTAGGCCCGATCCCTAGGATCCCTCGAGAGGTGCAGGATGGGCAGAGGGACAACCCCTCCCCCCGTGCATTAATTTCATGCATTGGCCTCTAGTCTATATAATAAAAGCCTAAGAAACCATTACAGCAGAACGACCAGAATGACCAGTCACTAGGATGCATACTGACCTCCAGAAGTCAGATGCTCAATGCAGGAGCTCCTCTCTGGTGGTCAGTGTGTTCCCTCAGGGGGAGTGCTGCTCAGCCAGAACCAGGGCTCATAGATGTCAAGTGCAGTGGGTGTGTCAGAGCCTCTCCTGCCTCTGCAGCAACACTAAGGAGCAGTGAGCCGAGAGCCGAGTGTTAAGGAGCAGCAAGCAGGCAGGCACTAAGGAGCAAGGGGTCCTGGACTGTGAAGGAATGCCCCAGTCTCTCAGAGGGCACAGACTGGGCTGACAGATCCCCCCCCCCCACTACACACACCGGGCCTCTAGTAGCACCATAGAAAAAGAACACATATTTGTTTAATGTGTAGGATTTTTATCACATTATCTCAATTAATCTTCAAAGATGGATGATGTGAATGGATGAGTGGAAGCTGGTGTGCTCTGATGAAGAAATCAAGATCCAGAGAGGTCAACAGGTCACACAGAATCAGGATTTGAACACAAACTATCATGATCCTGCACACATCTATGAGTACAATCTATGATTATTTTAGCAGGTGAATTCCTAAAGTTCATTGTGCTCATACTTAGGTTAGATTTAACATTCAAGTCTTTGGCTTTTCTGTGTCACCATACAGTATGCATCTGTCTTCAAGTAACTAAATATAAGCTTAAAAGTGCTTTAAATACTAGTAACCCAATATGCGGGAGGTTTGGACATCACTCAGCATTTACCAGAGAAGCGGACTCTCAGGTAACACTCTAGACGTTCTAAATCAGAAACTTAATGTAAACAAGGTCCCTAAGTGGTTTATATGCATAGTGCACTTTCAGAAGCACTGGCTTACATGACAAGAGCCTTCATTTACTCACATCAAACAAGAGCTAAACTTGGGTGCTTCTGGGGGTGGCTAACAGATCAATGGGGGAATCAAATTCCAGGCTCTTCATACCTTTACATTTTCTAGCTTCAGTCTGTTATTTTTCTCCTTCAATTGGCTTCCAGATAGCTGTAGATGTCCCAGGAAATATGTCCTTTCACAGCAATGTCTATATGTAGAGAGGCAACCTATTTCTTTTTATTAAGTAAGATCATTTCTCCACATATCTTAGACAGAATTTCCTTCAAGTCCCTTTGTCCAGGCTTTCATTGAAAACTCTTAGCATGAATATAAAGGAGACTGTGATGTTACACAGCTGAAATTGTCACCCTTCTTTGTGAGGATGAAACAAGTAAGACTGATTGGAAAGTGGATGCATGCCCCGAAGAGACTGGTATAACCAAACAAAGGCAACAGGGGCCTTCTTGCTGGCATGGTGGCTCAATGCACAGCTCAAAGCAGTGAACAGTGAGTGCTGAGGGTTTACAAAGACCCTTCATTCGATGGTGTCCAAAGTTTTCTTCCCAGAGGATCCTAAACATCTGATACACCCTCCATTCCTAAGACTTAGTGCACTCGTACCTTGCTGATATTTTCTCGTTTTACCTCCCCTCTTCATCACTGACACACTTTTCACTGCAGGCAACAGTTTTGAAATATGATTGTTCTGTTAACGGTGCCACTTTAAAGGCTTTATTTGTTATCACCCAATTTATAAGAGTTTGATTATCTCTGTACAGCCCGAATTGCTATTCACACCACAAATTCTCTTGATTGATGGAGACTTTGTGGAAGGCGTATTTCAATAGGAAAAGGAAGGCCTGCTGAGGGAACAGGGTAACACAGCCTCCTCAGTCATATGCACTTCTAATGGGTGTAGATCTCATTACACTCCACCCTCTGTCCCTTCAGGACAGCATGTGTGACTTTTAATGATCTGTATGGTGTAATTAGATGGTGAGCCTTTGGGGAGAACAAATTATCAATTTTCTTGCCAAGACAAATGGAAAATTGCAACTTCACAGTTGGCTTCAAATTATGAAATAAATCAAAGATATGTTGTGCTTTCTATGCACCAGGTACTGTTCAGTTTGACACAGCATCAGGATTCTTCTTCTTCTTCTTCTTCTTCTTCTTCTTCTTCTTCTTCTTCTTCTTCTTCTTCTTCTTCTTCTTTACATTTAGGAAAGATTTTTTTAAATTAATTTTTTATACGTATCTCTCCATTGCCCCCACTCCCTCCCAGGCATATCCCAAACCCCCAGTGTCTATGTTCATTGGTTATGCTTATATGCATGCATACAAGTCCTTTGATTGATCTCTTATCTACCTCACCTAACTTTAATCTTCCTGCTGTAATTTCACAGTCTGTCTGAAGCTTTACTGTCTCTATATCTATCCTTTTGTTCATCAGTTTATAATGTTCTTTATTATCCCCCAATGAGTGCGATCATATGATGCTTCTCCTTCATTGACTGGCTTATTTCACTAAGCATAAGGCTCTCCAGTTCCAACCAGGATGTTGCAAATGGTAAGAATTCCTTCTTTTTAATGGCAGCATAGAATTCCATTGTGTAGATGTACCACTGTTTTGTGATCCACTCATCTGCTGTCGGGCACCTAGGCTGTTTCCAAATTGTAGCTATTGTAAATTGTGCTGCTATGAACATAGGGGTGCATAAATCCTTTCTGATTGGTGTTTGTAATTTCTTAGGATAAATTCCTAAAGTGTGATTACAGGGTCAAATGGGAGATCCATTTTTGGTTTTTTGAGGAAACTCCATACTGTTCTCCACAGTGGCTGCAACACTCTGCATTCCCACCAACAGTGCACAAGGGTTCCTTTTTCTCTGCATCCTCACCAACACTTGTCGTTTGTTGATTTGTTGATGATTGTCATTCTGAAGGTGTAAGATGGTATCGCATTGTCATTTTGATTTGCATCTCTCGGATGATTAATGACTTTGAACATGTTTTCATGTGTCTCTTGGCCTTCCTTCTGTCGTCTTTTGAAAAGGTTCTATTTAGGTCCGTTGCCCATTTTTTTATTGGATCCTTCATCTTCCTTTTATTAAGTTGTATAAGTTGGCTGTAGATATTGGAGATTAAACCTTTATCAGTGATAGCATTTGCAAATATGTTCTCCCATACAGTGGGCTTTCTTGTTGTTTTGTTGATGGTTTCTTTTGCTGTACAAAAGCTTTTTATTTTGATGTAGTCCCATTTGTTTATTTTTTCTTTAGCTTCCATTGCCTTTGGAGCAGTATCAGTGAAGAAGTTCTTTCAGCATATATCTGAGATTGTGCTGCCTCTGGATTGCTCTAGTATTTTTATGGTTTCCCTTCTAATGTTTAAGTCCTGTATCCATTTTGAATTTATTTTTGTATTTGGTGTAAGTTGGTGGTTCAGTTTCAATTTTTTGCATGTATCTGTCCAATTTTCCCAGCACCATTTATTGAAGAGGCTATCTTGGCTCCATTGAATGTCCATGCCTCCTTTGTCAAATATTAATTGAGCATAGTGGTTTAGTTGGATATCTGGGTTCTCTATTTTATTCCATTGGTCTATATGTCTGTTCTTGTGCCAGTACCAGGCTGTTTTGAGAACAGTTGCTTTGTAGTATAGCTTGAAGTCTGGTATTATGATCCCACCTACTTTATTCTTCCTTCTCAGAATTGCTGTAGCTATCCGTGGTCTTTTTTTGTTCCAGATGAATCTATGAAGAATTCTCTGTAGGTCTGTGAAATATGTCCTTGGTATTTTAATGGGTAGTGCGTTGAATCTGGAGATTGCTTTGGGTAGTATGGACATTTTAATGATGTTGATTCTCCCAATCCATGAGCATGGTATGCTCTTCCATCTGTTAACATCTTCCTCTATCTCTTTTTTCACTGTCCTGTAGTTTTCTGCATAAAGGTCTTTTACCTCTTTAGTTAGGTTTATTCCTAGGTATCTTAATTTTTTGGTGCGATGGTAAATGGGATTGCTTTTTTAGTTTCTTTTTCTATAATTTCACTATTAGTGTAGAGAAATGCCACAGACTTCTTAGCATTAATTTTGTATCCTGCTACATTGCCGAATTCATTAATTAAGTCAATTAGTTTTGGAATGGAGTCCTTTGGGTTTTTTATGTACAATATCATGTCATCTGCAAATAAGGACAGCTTTACTTCTTCTTTTCCAATTTCGATGCCTTTTATTTCTTCTTCTTGTCTAATTGCAATGGCTAATACTTCCATTACTATGTTGAACAGGAGAGGTGAGAGTGGGCATCCCTGTCTTGTTCCTGTTCTTAGGGGAAATGGTTTTAGTTTTTGCCCATTGAGTATGATGTTAGCTTTGGGTTTATCATATATGGCTTTTATGATGTTGAGGTATGATCCTTCTATTCCCAGTTTGCTGAGAGTTTTTATCAAGGAAGGGTGTTGGATTTTGTCAAATGCTTTTTCTGCATCAATTGATATGACTATGTAATTTTTATCTCTCAATTTGTTTATGTGATGTATCACATTTATTGATTTGCAGATATTGTACCATCCCTGCATTCCTGGGATGAATCCTGCTTGGTCATGCTGTATGATCTTTCTGATGTACTGCTGGATCCGGTTTGCTAGAATTTTGTTGAGGATTTTGGCATCTATGTTCATGAGAGATATTGGCCTATAATTCTCTTTGATTGTGTTGTCTTTATCTGGTTTTGGTATTAGGGTGATGCTGGCTTCATAGAAGGTGTTTGAAAGTGTTGCTTCTTCTTGAATGTTTTTGAATAGTCTGAGGAGGATAGGTTTTAATTCTTCCTTGAATGTTTGGTAACACTCTCCTGTGTAGCCATCTGGACCTGGGCTTTTATTTCCTGGAAGCTTTTTGATGACTGATTCAATTTCTTCCATAGTTATTGGACTATTGAGATGTTTGGTTTCCTCCTCATTGAGTTTTGGGAGGTTATATTTTTCTAGGAAATTGTCCATTTCTTGCAGGTTATCCACTTTGTTGGAATAGAGTTGTTCATAGTATTTTTTAACAATCCTTTGTATTTCGGTGGGGTCTGTTGTTATTTCTCCTCTTTCATTTCTGATTTTGTTTATTTGGGTCTTCTCTCTTTGCTTCTTGGTGAGCCTGGCTAGGGTTCCATCAATCTTGTTTATCCTTTCAAAGAACCAGCTCTTTGTTTTGTTGATCTTTTGAATTGTTTCTTTGGTCTCCAAGTTGTTTATCTCCTCCCTGATCTTCACTATTTCCTTCTGAGTACACTGGGCTTTTCTTGTTGCTCTCGTTCTAGCTCTTTGAGTTGTAGGTTTAGGTAATTTATTACTATTGTTCCCTGTTTTTTTGCAGTAGGCTTGTAGGGCTATGAACTTCCCTCTCAAAACTGCTTTCACAGTGTCCCATAAATTTTGTATTGTTGTGTTGTCATTGTCATTTGTTGCCATGATGTTTTTTATTTCTTCCTTGATCTCTCTGGTTAACCAGTCGTTGTTTAATAGCATGCTGTTTAGTCTCCATGTGCTTGACTTTTTTCCATTGTTTTTATTATAGTTGATTTTCAGTTTTATGCCACTGTGGTCGGAGAAAATGCTTGATATGATTTCTATTTTCTTGAATTTGAAGAGACTTTTCTTATGACCCAACATATGATCTATCTTTGAAAATGACCCATGTGCACTGGAGAAGAATGTATATTCTGTGGCTTTGGGGTGAAATGTTCTGAAGATGTTAAGTAATTCCATCTGGTCTAGTGAGTCATTTAGGATTGATGTTTCCTTGCTGTTTTTTTGTTTAGAGGATTTGTTCAGTGGTGACAGTGGGGTATTAAAGTGTCCTACTATGATTGTATTGCTTTCAATCTCTCCCTTAGTATCCTCCAAGAGTTTTTTTATGTATTTAAGTGCTCCTCTATTGGGTGCATATATGTTTACCAGAGATATTTCTTCTTGTTTTATTTTTCCCTTTAGTTTTATTAAATGGCCTTCTATATCTCTTATTATGTCCTACACTTTGACATCTAATTTTTCAGATATAAAGATTGCCACCCCAGCTTTTTTTCATTTCCATTTGCCTGAAATACCATCTTCCATCCCTTCACCCTCAATCTGGGTGCATCTCTTTTCCTAAGGTGAGTTTCTTGCAGACAGCAGATATATGGATCATGTTTTCTTATCCAATCCGTTACCCTATGTCTTTTGATTGGAGCATTTAATCCATTTACATTTAAAGTTATTATTGATAAGTACTTATCTGTTGACATTTTTAGTCCTTACCCCCAAGTTCTTTCTTCGCTTACTCTTTCTTTTTATTACAACAGAACTTTTAACATTTCTTTCATTGCTGGTTTGATGGTAATATATTCCCTTAGTCCTTTTTTGTCTGTGAAGCTTTTGATTTCACCTTCAATTTTGATTGAGAGTCTTGCAGGGTACAGTATTCTTGGAATCAGACCCTTCCTTTGCATGACTTTGTATATTTCATTCCATTCCTTTCTGGCCTGATGAGTTTCTGTTGAGAAGTTGTAGCTAGTCTTATGGGGGTTCGTTTGTAGGTAACTTTCTGTTTCTCACTGCTGCTTTTATGATTCTTACTTTGTCGTCGGTGTTTGCCAATTTAATTATAATGTCCGTCGGTGTCCGTTTGTTGGGGTTCATTTTGCTTGGGACTCCGTGAGCTTCTTGGATTTGTGTGGGTTTTTTCTTTTCTATATTGGGAAAATTTTCTGTCATTATTTCTTCAAACACGTTCTCTAATCCTTGTTCAGTTTCCACTCTTTCTGGAACCCCAATTATTCCGATGTTGTTTTGTTTCATGTTATCCCAAAGTTCCCTTAGACTCTCCTCTTGCTTTTTAACTTTTTTTTTGTAGAAGCTGCTGTACTTGGGTATTTTTTCCTACCGTATCTTCTAGCTAACTGATGCGGTCCTCTGCTTCTTCTAGTCTACTTTTGATGCTTTCTATTGAGTTCTTTATGGCACTGATGTCATTTTTCATTTCTTCTTGATTATTCTGCACCTCCTCTAGGTTCTTCTGCATTTCTTCTTGCTGCTTCTTCATCTTCTCTTGCATCTTCTTCATTTCTTCTTGGTTCTTACTCATATTGTCAAATTTGTCTTCCATTCTTTTCAACCACATTATGATCATTTCTCTGAACTCTTTCTCTGGTAGGCTTATTTCTGGTTCTATTTCGTTTACTTCCTTTTCTGGTGAAACCTGCCTTTCTGTCTTATGTGGGCTGTTTCTTTTTCTGCCCATGGTCTTTCTTCTCTGGGTGACTGGTTATGTAGTTCTCTCTCCTACGTTGATTGAAAGGCACAAACTACAACACAACCAGGTACAGCACACAAGGCACTGAGTAGAAATTTATTCAAGATGTTAATAATCACAAGTAAGGTGACAACCAATGAAGGACAAATTAGGGGTAAATAGAGAAAGAAGAAGAAGAAAATGAGGAAAAAGAAAAGAAAGAAATGCCAAAATCAAATTGGGAGAGTGAAAAAAAAAAGATAAATAAATGAACAATAAAATAAAATAAAATAAGAAAATAAAAAGGAGAAGAAGGAGTAAGAAAGAGGAAGAGAAAAAAAGTCAGAGAGAAAGGAAAGTGTATAAGAGAGAAAATAGGAACAAAATATAGATGTCAGGAGACAACTCCAATAGAACAGTCACTAATCCCAATAAAGGCCAGCAACCAGTAACTAGAGATTAAGGCAAATTGCAAATAGCAACTGGTATCGAGGGAGGTGAGGGAAAAGAGAGGTAGAAAATAAAGCAAGCAAAAAGCAAAATAAAACAAGTAGAATAAACTAAAACAGTCTCAGAAAAAAAATTTCAAAAAAATCAATATAATCACTTTTCAGGCAAATAGCAACGAAAGGACATAGAGAAAAACAACTTTTTGGCTAGTGAAGACAAGAAGAGAGAGGTTTGTGTGGACTTGTAGTAGGGGATTTGAAATTAGATATATAAATTGGGTGAAATTTTAACCAGGTAAAGAGAAAGAATAGGGAGAATCTAAAGTTGGAAAAGGGAAAGAGAAACAAGACAACAAAATGGGGAAAGTTAGGAGGAAAGTGTTGGCATAAAGGTAGAGTTGAGTTGGAGTAAAATTATGCTAAAGGAAAGATGAAAATAGAATGTAGAACTCTAATCCCGAAATAAAATAAAGAGAAAACAAAATGACACTTTTTTTTTCAAAACAGTTAAGTACTAGTAGTAATTAATAATACTAGTTTAAAACAAAAATGTAATAATTATAAAGGTAAAATCAATTGAGTTGGAAAGAAAAAAATATTATTTTAATTAAAATATGTGAAAATGAAAAATAAAAAAATTAAAAATTAAAAAAAGGAAAATAAAAAAAAAGAAGAGAAATAGAATGGTCCTTCACTTCCACTATTATTCTGCTTGGCACTCCTGTTTCCCAGCCGGGAAGGCACTGCAGCTCCCTGTGTTCCCCTCTTGGTGTTTATTCTTTTGTGGGTATGTGAGAGTCAATTTGTGTGTCATCCACCTGGTGGCAGTGTTTCGGAATTGATCTCTGAGAAAAAGCACAGGACCTCTCTAGGCTGTGCTCAGATCCTGCTACTCTGTGGTTCTCAAAGCCACTTTGTGGGGTTTTTTCAGCCCGGGACACTGTAGTAACTCCCAGGCTGTCCCTCTGCCCCAGAAAAAAAAAAAAAAAAAAAAAGAGACGTCTTTTAGAGCTCTCCTCTGTCAACAGCTCAGAGGGTTTGCCTTCACACTGAGGGATCACGCCCTGACCACCTCTGTGGACCTCTCCAGAGGCAGCTTTCCCGCAGCCCGGCTCCCACAGTGTGCGTGTCTTTGTTGTGCGGGGGTAGGAGACCTCACCCTGACCCAGGGGAAATCTGACCCTTCCGCGTGCCACCACGTGGATCTCCAAATCCGCCGCCTGCACGTCCGTGACGCCTGGGAAGCCGTGCTCTGGGTCCCCTGCTGCTCTGTGGGTGCCTCTGTCAGCCGCAGCTTTCAGACCTTGGCGGACATCCACCTCCCCCTTAAGTCAGGCACAATCTGACCTTTCCGTGTGCTCTGTGGATCTCTGATTCTGCAGGGTGTCTGCGCCGATTGGAGAGCAGAGTTCTGGGTTCCTGGGTCCCTGGCTGCTCAATGGGTGCCCAGCCGAAGGCTTCAGAGCGCCGCAGACATCCACCTCCCACTGCAAGATGGCTCGGGCTCTGCATTCTCGCTGGTGGCTCTAGCCGACAAAAACCCCATGGCAGTGGGGCTGCCTGGCCGGGAGAGCCCCTTCCAGCAGTTCTCCACATTCTCTTGGAGGATAACTGACCATTTTTTTTTTTAACACTTAAGCTAATTAACACATCTAATGTATAAATGGATATTTTAGTGTAAATGTTATCACTGAGTTATTATTTCCTAAAATGTGCTGGCATATTCAAGCATGTTCAAATTTTAATGGAGTAATTTATAACCTCCCCCTATATTGCTGATGCTATTTCCTTGTCCACATCCCCATTGAACGAACAGCCCCAATGAAAGTACTTGTTTTGTCCAAGTAACAAGGCCTCTATGGCCCACTGTCACACTGAACAGTTGATCTGTATGCAGCTTCCTGGCCTGCTCTCAATTATAGGGAAATTTACACTAAAGCCTTGCTATTTTCTGACAATTATTTCTCCATTTAAATCACCCCTGGCAAAGGGACATTGATTTAAAAAATTTAGGTTTCTTACTTTGAAGTGTTTTTAGCATTGTTTTAACTGAAGAAAAGAATTCACATCCCATTGAAATATTCCAGAGAGTCTATACTAATAATAGAGGAATATGCAAATTGGCTGGGATACTATCATGTAACAACCAATCAGGATGGAGGCAGGGTCCAGTGGAGACTTCTCAGCACACCTGTGCCAGGGGTTCAAAGGGCACAGAAAGAAAGGGAGAGAAGATAGGCAGTTAGGGGAATTAGGCCAGGAGGGGAGAGCTGTTAGGGGGATCAGGACAACAGGGGAGCAATTAGGGGTACCAGGCAGGCAGGCAGTTGAGCAGTTAAGAGCCAGTGGTTCTGGATTGCAAGAGGGATCCCAGATTGGAGAGGGTGCAGGCTAGGCTGAGAGATTCTGTCCCGCATGCACAAATTTTGGGCACTAGGCCTCTAGTCTATACTAATAAAAGAGTAATATGATAATTAGACTGAATGTCTTCCAGACAACCTTCTGGACAAAGCAATGGTGATAAGGCCTAGGCAGAGGTGGTTAGAAGTGATCAGGCTGGCAGGGGAAAGCATTTAGGGGGATCAGGCCAACAGGCAGGTGAGTGCTTAGGAGCCAGCAGTCCTGGATTGTGAGAAGGATGTCCAACTGTCAGAATATGCCCAATTCTTATGGGACTGGGCCTAAAACAACAGTTCAACATCTCCTGAAGGGTCCTGGATTGGAGAAGGTGCAGGCTGGGCTGAAGGACCGCCCCCCCTTATGTATGAATTTCATGCACTGGGCCTCTAGTAAAAAAAATAAAATGACCTCCTGCCCCACTCTAACCACCTGACTTCAGAACTCAGTTTTATGTACTCAGTTTAGCAGTCTTTTTCTTTGTACTTTACTAACCTTCCTTTCAATGTGCTTTCCTCATTCTCTGGGCTCAGAATACCATGCCACTGGCATGCTTTTGTTTTGTCCCCAAATTGAAACGTGTTAGTGAAGGGAGTGAAAAGTTTTGGTGTACAAATTTATATTTTTTAACTTCATCTGTACAATGTGTGGAAATTTTCTTAATTTTATCTTTATTAATTTTTATCAAGTTCTACTATATCTCTTAAGTTTTTTCTAATTACCCTTAAACCCCACATTCTTTCCCATTTTCTTATCATTCTATATAATAAAACCCTAATATGAAAATTGACTGAGTGGAAGAATGACCAGTCATTATGATGCACACTGAACACCAGGGGCAGATGCTCAATGCAGGATGGTCAGTGCACTCCTATAGGGGGAGTGCTACTCAACCAGAAGTTGGGCTCATGGTTGAAAAGCAAGGCAGCAACGGCAGGAGCCTCTCCCTCCTCCACTGAGGAAGGCGGTAAGGAGGGAGGAGCCCCAGACTGATGAGAGGGATGTCTGACTGCTTGCTGGCTTAGGCCCATGGGGATCAGGTGTAAGCCAGCAGGCAGATATATCCCAAGGTGTCCCAGAATGTGAGAGGGCAAATGCCGGGCTAAAGGCCTGCACCACTCCCAGTGCATGAATTTTATGTATCGGGCTTCTAGTTGTATGTAATGCCCCCAAAACTACTTTTTTTAATATGTGTAATTTCCATTATACCCTAACCTGTTTGTAATTTGCCAGGAAATAAGAAGCTAATAATAATAATAATAATAATAATAATAATAATAATAATAATTACTTTAATAATAGCTAAAACTAACTATTTGCTTAATTTGTACCTGGAACTAGAATAACCTTATTAATAGACTTATTTATTTCACTTTAAAATATATATATATATATCTTATTGATTTCAGAAAGGATGAGGGAGAGAGAGACAGAGAGAGAGAGACAGAGAAAGAGACATAAACATCAATGATAAGAGAGAATCATTGATTGGCTACCTCCTGCATGTGTCCCACTGGGGACTGAGCCCACAATCCAGGCATGTTCCTTTGACCAGAATCAAAGCCGGGACATTTTAGTCCACAGACTGACACTCTACTCACTAAACTAAACCAGCTAGGTCTATTTATTTCACTTTTACTATAAAGCATATGCAGAAATTAAGTATAATCAATATTTAAATATTTACATGGGGAAACTATAAGCTTAGAAAAGCTGCCAAAATCGGCTCAGTGGATAGAGCATCAGCCTGCTGTCTGAGGGTCCCAGGTTCAATTCCAGTCAAGGGCATGTACCTGGGTTGCGTGCACATCCCCAGTAGGGTGCATGCAGGAGGCAGCTGATCCATGTTTCTCTCTCATCGATATTTCTAAGTCTCTATTCCTCTCTGTAAAAAATCAATAAAATATATTTAAAAAAGAAAAAAAGAAAAGTTAAGTGAGTTACTGAAAGTCAATAGATTGATCACATTAAGATATACTAGTTGGTACAATCAGAGAAAAAAATAGATTTCAGTATTTAAGTAAATAAAACTTTATTTCTCACTCCCATGATGTCATATATGGGTAGGTGAGAATTCACTCTCACCTATTATCAGGAACACACAACTCCATGCTGTAACTGCAAAGCAAGGGAAGATTGTAGGAGACCCCCAATACCAATTTTCAATCTCCATCTCTCAAAAATGATACTCATTGCATCTGCTTGGAACCCACTTTCTTAGCACACTTCTCTGTGTCCCAAACTAAGAGCAACGAGATTGAAAAATACAGGGGAACAAATGGGGAATATAGGAAGCACTGGCTGTCACTATAGCCCACCATTCTGAACATCAGTCATTTCTCTTGGCTCCTTTGATTCCTCCATACACAGGACAAACTTATCCCACCTCAGGAGACACATGCCCATTTCTTCCAGCTCAAAGCCTGCAGGTTATGCAAAGGTTTTTACATTAAGCTTCTCTAAGTCTCCTTTTGGTCTGAAGACATTTGAAATATAAAATGATTAGTTTTCTTTCCTCCTCCTCCCCCTCTCCCTCCTCCTCCTCCTCCTCCTCCTCCCCCTCCTCCTCCTTCTTCTTCTTCTTCTTTGTTCTCCATAGAAAGTGGAATAATGGGATAATCAAAATAAGTAGTCCTATCTGAATGAAGAAAGAATGGATAGGGATGCTTTGAGGAATAACATAGTGATCCTACCATGTCTCTTATCTTATACCCAAATATCTTATATCTTAAACAATCAGATGCTAGTTAAAATAGACTCATATATTTTTAATATTTAAAAAATGGTAGGTTTCTTATGCATTTAGTTTCAAAGATATCTATACCCAGTAACTACACCTAAATTATTTTAAAAACATAATTTAAGAATATATACAAACTTTTAAGAGATAGGATATGAGAACTTCTTTCCTTAACACTCACAACATTGGTGGCTAATTGAAGATCATCTGTAACAATTAATGACCAATCCTTTATTTGATCTTCACCTTGATTTTCTACTCAAAAGGAAGATTTCATAAAGCCTTTTCAGTTCTGAGCCTAATTTAATCTAGTATAATATCTAGATGCTTTCTCTGATTTTGTTCTTAAATTTATTTAATAAACATACAATTCACCTTATTAAAGTGTACAATTCAGTAGTTTTTAATATATTCACAAAGTTATGCAAACATTACCACTATTTTCAGAGTATTTTCACTATTTCAGAAAGAAACATTATAACTTTTTGCAGTCACGCTCCATGCCTCTTTTTCTCTAGCCCCTGAAAACTACTAATTTACTTTATTCTTCTATGGATTTGCCTATTCTGGAATTTTAATATAAATGGAATCATACAAAATATGGACCTTAGTAGTTGATTTCTTTCACTTAGTGTACTGTTTTCAAGGTTGACTCGTGTGTTAACATGTATCAATACTTCATTCTTTTGTGTGTGTGTGCAGTATTTTATTTTATTTCATTATTTTTCCATCATCATTTATCCCCCATGTATTTTTCCCCATTACTTTTAAAAGTAACTACAATTGTCCACAAAGCATGTTAAAATACTTTCTTTTCTAACTACATCTCTGTGTAACACTAGATATTTTTTTCTTTTTATTTTTTTAAATTTATTATATAAAGTTTTACATATGTTCCTTTTCCCCCGATTGCTCCCCTCACCCCAGCCATTCCCACCCCAGGAAAGCCTCCACTTTCCCACTGTCTGTGTCCATTGGTTATGCTAATATGCAATATTTCATTCTTTTTTTGGCTAAATTGCATCCTATCGTATGAATATAACACATTACTTTATTCACTCAGTGGACATTTGGTGTTATGTCATTTTGAGACTAGTTATGAATATGATGCTATAAATATTCATGTAAAATTTTTTGTGTGGATAAATTTTCAACTCTCCTGGTTATGTATGTACCTAGGAGGACAGTTTTTTGGATGTATGGGAACTCTGTTTAACTTTTAAGGAACTGCCAAACGGTTTTCCAAAATGATGGCATAATTTTAAATTTCTACCAGCAGTGTCAAGTGGTTCTAATTTTTCACATTCTCACAATGCTTGATATATTCCATATTTATTTTATTAGAACCATCCTTTTAGATGGGAATTTTTTTATCTTTTCATTTGCTTTTTCCTAATAAATAGTAATATTATGAATCTTTTCATTTACTCATTCATTATTTGTATGTATATCTTTAGGGAAATACTAAATACTTATATCAAAATAGTTGCCACTTTTTAATTGGGTTGTCCTTTTTAATATTCTAGATATTAATCTCTTATCAGTCATATAATTTACAAATATTTTTTCTTTATGTGTGCCTTTTCATAGAAGTCATATGTGAGTTTGTCTCTTTGTGCTCTTACAAATATTTTATAACCCTTAGCTTGATCCATTTCTTCATTAAATGTTCCAAAGTTTTAAATTTTGTATTTCATCACTCATAGTCAATTTAAAAAATTCTATAAAGAAAAATTATTGCATTTAAATATTTTCTTATAGTTTGTGCAAAAAAAGTATGGCAAATGACTGTTTTCTCCTTAAAATTTTTCAAAATAATTGATTCCCTATCATTCCATAAGTTTACTGAGGAATTCATTTAGGTTTAAAATTGTTATGAATTTAACAAATTTAAACATACTTTATGAGTTTTGATCCATGGAAGTAATTAAACTAACTGACGTTGAAAGCATGCTTTTGTTATACAGTTGGACTCCCTGAGTTCTTTTGGCATAATCCATGAAGACTGTGGTAGCTTTTTTCTTTGTGGTATGACAAAATATTCTGTGTTTTCTTTATATCTCTTTCTCCAGACTTGGAGGTTTGGTTCTCTACAATACAAAATTATATTTATGCATTATAATTTGAGTAATAGAAGTTTTCATTGTTACTAGGTTGATCATTGTTTCTAAGCTCTTTCAATGGGTAGAGTTAAAATTATAATTTAAGATAAAATTTAAATATGTCCTCAGTTCAGTACTCATTTAAATTCTTAATGAATGTAGATAGTTATTAATGTATTCTGATCCATAATTCAACATTACAATCTCAGGGAAAACATGCCCACCTTGCCACTGATAATAAGATTAGTAAATCATATTATATAATTTTTTTTCAATCCTTGTAGTATAAAAAACTATTGCATTTAAAAATCTCTTAGAACAAAAGCTTTCAATATAATTAAGCTTTATACTCAATATAAAGTTAGAATTGTTGGTTTTATTTTTTTATTTATTTTTTTAAAATATATTTTATTGATTTTTTACAGAGAGGAAAAGAGAGAGATAGTTAGAAACATTGATGAGAGAGAGACATCGATCAGCCATCTCCTGCACAACCAAGATACATGCCCTTGACGGGAATCAAACCTGGGACCTTTCAGTCCTCAGGCTGACGCTCAAACCAGTTTTAGCTAGTTTTATATATTTAAATATTTAAGTTCTGCTTATTACTCTCAATTGTATTGATCAGTAATCTAAAAAACTTGCATGATTCAAAGATAAAGATATAAAAAAAGAAGTAGAAATTATATCCTATTCCTCTTTCCTCAACTTATTCTTCTCTCATATAACACTTCAAAGTATAGTTTATGTTTTCATTTTAAATCATATGATTTGATGATATACATAGATTAGTACTCATCTCTAGCTTTCTAAATAAATAGTGTTACATTAAGACATTTCTCATGCTAACTGGTTTGGCTCAGTGGATAGAGCACAGGCCTGCAGACTGAAGAGTCCCAAGTTTGATTCCTGTCAAGGGCATGTACCTTGGTTGCAGACACATTCCCAGCAATGGGTTTGCAGGAGGCAGCTGATCAATGTTTCTAATTCTCCATCCTTTTCCCTTCCTCTCTGTTAAAAATCAGTAAAGTATATTTAAAAAGACATTTCTCCACCTATTTTAATTTTTTTTTTAACTAAACAATAAATTCTGGAGATCACCTCATAAGATTATCAGGATATATTCCTTATGTTTTTTCCTGGCGCAAATTATAAATATATAATCGAGATAATTATCTTATTTTGAAGCATTGTATTAAATTTATAAATTATCTCCAGAAGTAATATCTTTATAATGTTGAAATAACACAACATGTCTTTGGATTTATTTTTCATTCATAAGTGTTTTGTAATTTATCTTATATGTATTTGCATATCTTATATGCAAATACTTAGATACTTCTATTTTTGTTCTTTTTTATTTTTATACTAAATCAGTTCTCTTATTTATAACTTAGATACTTCTATTTAAAACTGATTGTACTATACACAAAGGCTATTGATTTTTTATGTTATTTTCTGAATTGGCTATTTTACAAAATATACTTAGTTTTTAGGATAGTTTTTTTTTAATTCCTTTAGGAAGTAATCAGGTATAAAATATCATACACAATTAAAGGTATTTTTATATCTTTTCCCTTACTTGTGTTAAATATTCTAAATATTATTACTATGAAACCTGGCTTTTATTATTTTTTATTTAGATAATTTTAAACCCAAGAAGGAGGCATAAAAAGAGATACAATTTACCTAGGCATGATGTAAAGCCATTTGAAAATAACTCAGAGCAAGTTTTGTGAATAGAAGTGCAGTGCTCATCAGATTCTGCTTTTTAAAGTTATGGCAAATACAGACAAAAAGAAAAATAAAGAGATACAATTTGAATTAACTGAAAGTACCCTGACTTTGTTCATCAGTTTATGTTGTTCATTATATTCCACAAGTAATACAGAGACAGAGAAGCATCAGTCAGACCGTCAAACCTCAGAGGGAAGGTAGGGGACAGTGGGGATAAAGGAGAGAGATCATCCAAAGGACTTGTATGCATACATATAAGCCTAACCAATGGACACAGACACCAGTGGGGTGAAGTCCTAAGTTGGGGGGTAGTCTGGGGGACATTGAGGGGATAAGGACACATATGTAATACTTTAATCAATAAAGAAAAAGAAAAAAAAAAGTAGCCTGACTTGTTGTTACCTATACATGAGTATTTTTCTTTATTGTTAGTGAAATAAAATTATTGTAAAACTTTGCCCCTTCAACAAATTTTCATATGCAAGCAGAAATTATTTGTCTGAAAAAGAAATAGTATTATTCAATCAGACTTTATAAAAAAATATTCAATTTGTGGCATAAATCTTGTGAGAGCATGTTTTCTCCAGATCTCAAAAGAAAGCTAAAATATGCAAATATAGCCAAAACCGGTTTGGCTCAGTGGATAGCACGTTGGCCTGCAAACTGAAGGGTCCCAGATTGGATTCCAGTCAAGGACATGTATCCTGGTTGCAGGCACATCCCCAGTAGTGGGTGTACAGGAGGCAACTGATCCATGTCTCTCTCTCATCGATGTTTCTAACTCTCTATCCCTCTCCTTTCCTATCTGTAAAAAATCAATAAAATATATTTTTAAAAATATGCAAATATCTGTGATATCATTTTTATACATATTTGCATCCATGGAATTTAGTAGAAATAGACATTCAGAAGATACTTCGTTAAGATGTTTTGATTTTCTGAAATGAGAGACCTACTTGAGTTAGTAAAGACTTCATTCAAACATATATAGACAAAAAATTATTTATAACTTTAAATGCAGTTGAACATTTAAAATGGAACAAAATTACTGATTTATCAGGATATAGTTTTATCTCACCTGTTAAAAGTGTCATTGAAAATGGCAGTTGAAAAACTGATTGATTATAAGTAAACAAAGTAGCCTTCCAATTTCCCCAATTTCCAATGAAACACTTTAGTCTGAAAAGTATGATATGTGAGCAATGTTTCTTTAAAAAAATATATCAGTAAAAGTGCAGAATTTACATAAACAGATCAGGTGTCAAAGACAATCATTTAATTCCAAGTTTTATGAACATGATCATTTTTTGTATTTATTTATAAGAAATCAATTTCTATAAGATCTTAATACATTTTAATTGTTTACATACTTTATTGCCATATGCTGGATATTTCTAGTGGCCAGAGAAATTATATGACCTGAATGAGTAGGTCTGTTTCTTCTTAAATCAGTAGTTAAGGGAAGCCATAGATGAACTAAGAGAAAAGGAGAATGTATTCTCATAGAAAACAAAGCTATACACACCAAAAGAAGTGGAAAGGGATGATAAGCAATTATGCTCACTGGGGTTAAAAATACTTTGGGCACAGTATCTTCATTTTAGTCAAGAAATTGTTTTATTAACAGATAGGAAAGAAAGTGGAATTATAAAAAAAGAAAGAAAAGGAAAGTTCAGATTTCTACTTATATGATTTTCTCAATTCATATCCCTTAAACCTAGACTTGAATCCTGTCCTTTACATTGCCTTTTGACAAGTCTTAGGTACATTTTAATTAAACATATTTTCATCTTTTCCAATAGTTGGCCTTGTGGTTTCAAATTATCAGTGTTAATGTTATAAGAATCATATTGTTTATTTGCAAAAGGAAGAATACCTGGCAATGTATGCCGGTGGAGAATCAATTGTAGAAACATGTTGCCTTAATATCTAAGTAAATAAAATCACACCTTGTGAAAGTGCCTCATAAACAGACATCTCTTCCTCATACAACTCTATTCCAGGTTATCAGGTATGAGGATGAAGTCTTGATAAAGTTTGGTAATTTATTTTTGTCCTTCCTTAATGTTAATTTTTCTGTAAGTATAAAATGTAGTTAGCAAGTAGGCTTGTGGGTACTATCCAACCACTAATCCCAGATTTTCTATGGTCTACACATGTATATATCTGTGTGCAAGTCACTTTCACAGTGGTATTCCAGTCTCTTCATATGAAAAGATAACTCTCCTATCTTTATGACCTAATCATTATCAGAATAGAATATTGTGACTACTCTTTGAAGAATTATGAAGTGCTATGCAAATGTAAGGTTGCACTTTATTATTCTTGCTATTATTTTAAAAAAAATGTGCCGAGACTGGTTTGGCTCAGTGGATAGAGCATCGGCTTGCGGACTGAAAGGTCCCAGGTTCGATTCCGGTTGGGGGCATGTACCTTGCTTGCAGGCACATCTCCACTGTGGGGCGTGCAGGAGACGGCTGATTGATGTCTCTCTCTCATCGATGTTTCTATCCCTCTCCCTTCCTCTCTGTAAAAAAATCAATAAAATATATTTTAAAAAATGTATCACATATGTTTATATATGGCAATACATACCTGTTTTCTACAATCATAATAGTTATAAATTTCATTCCACAGTGAATGTTTCTATGCCAACTGCTGATTTAACAGATCTAATGGAATGTCCAATGAGTTTCTCACACTTAACATGCCCAGAGCAACATTCGGTGCTGTCCCTCGATCTTTTTCTACTCCTATATTTTTTTCTTATAGTAAAGTGAATTGCAAATCATCAGTTGTTCAGGTCAAAATCTGTCATTCATCTTTTATTTTTCTCTTTATAATTTATTTTCTCAATAAGATCCCCAAATATATCTACAACATAATGACTTTTTATCACTTTCACTCTGAATCACATTAAGAAGCCCTTTCTTCTGCCACGTTTACCCTCCTTGACAGGCCACATCTCAGGACATCAGGTCCTGTGATTTTGTCATGTTTTTCATATTTTGCATCAATTGAAAATAAACCTAAGTCAGTTAGTGAGATATTGGGGCCAGGAATTAAATTAAGGGGTATCTGAAACAAAAATTCTTAATAAGAATATTCTATGTTTGATTATGACAGACTGGGCTCACATAAACAAGGATTAGTAAGTTTTATTGTAAAAGTGACAGCAAGCAAGTCATGAATAAAGACAACAGAATCTAGGCAACTCCATAGGAGATAAATGACAAAATCGAAGCTGTGGATCAAGAGAAGTGTGTAAGTGTGTGTGTGTTTGAGTGTACATGTGTGTAAAGTCTATGAATATGTATGACTGTTAAGAGACAAAGAGAACATAAATTTAGACTCTGCATCCTTGGGAATGAGGATAGCTAGAAATAGTACTGATACCTAAATGAATTTCCAGGTTAAAAGACCTGTTTATCCTTCTTGTAAAAATTTACCATGTCTATTCTTTCTTTTTTAAAATAAAACACCATTAACTAAAGCAAGCATGTCTAGTCCATATAGCTTGTAGATTGAAAAAAAAGAATATCATCTGAAATAGTTATTAGAATTAATTTTCAAGCAATAGGTCCTCAGAGAGCCTTGGAGATTATGGAACTGGCAATAGTCCAGCCAAGGAGGTGGTAGCAGGTGGGTCGGTGAGTTGATGGTAAAGCTATCACCTTTCTGTATCCTCATACATAAAAGATGTCTCTAAGGAAAGCAGAGCTCTGGTTGCTGCTTTGAAATATTTTCAGTGTGTTCAGTAATGTAGGTACAGTAGAAGTAAAGGTTTATCTCTCATACCTCTAAAATGATGACATTAGGAAAAACACAGGACAAAGGAGGAAAAACAACTAGTGTTGTCATATAAACTTATTTTGTTATGTTTTCTCCTTAAAAGAATGCTTTGAGATAAATTAAAAGTACATCCTGAGATATATACAGAGCATTTTAAAGAAATATTGAAGACCAGGACCCAAATAGTCAAAGGTGAGGCATCAGAGATTTGAATGTGATTATTTGAGAAGACTTGAAAGTGCCTGAGGACTTGGAGAATCCCAGCCCTCCCAAACCATACAAATCAGCTCATACTCTATCCCTGCAAAGTAGAGCAAATGACATAAAGAATGTGCTGTGGACCTGGGAACAAGACCAAAAAGTCATGTTAACAAAGAAAGGAATGGATTATGAAAATGTTATAGTATCTTCTAAAGGAAACCAGGAAAGAATTAAGCAAATCCAATCTAATAAAAGAGTAATATGCAGATTGATCATCACTCCAACACACAAGATGGCTGCCCCCATATGGTCAAAGATGGCTGTCCCCATGTGAAAACAAGATGGCCTGCACAAGATGGCCAGCAGGGGAGGGAAGTTGGGAGAGACCAGGCCTGCAAAGGAGGGCAGTTGGGAGTGATCAAGCCTGCAGAGGAGGGCAGTTAGGGATGACTAGCCCTGCAGGGGAGGGTAGTTAGGAGTGATGAGGCCTGCAGGGGAGGGCAGTTAGGGGCAAACAAGCCAGCAGAGGAGCAGTTAGGTATCAATCAGGCTGGCAGGAGAGTGGTTAGGGGTGATCAGGCTGGCAGGCAGAAGCAGTTAGAGGCAATCAAGGAGGAAGGCAAGCAAGCAGTTGGGAGCCAGCAGTCCAGGTAGCATCAGGCCTAAATGGGCAGTTGGACATCCCTCAAGGGGTCTCAGACTGGAGAGGATGCAGGCTGGGCTGAGGGATACCTCCCACCCCCGTGCATGAATTTCATGCACTGGGTCTCTAGTGTAAATTATAAGGGCTTTTGATGAAATAGCTCAGCAAATAGGTAAATATGGCACAGAAAGTATTGGTTGCTTGCTTGCTGGTGAAAGTTCATGGGGAGATCACATACTACCCAGTGTATTGATGTGAGAGGTACTCTGAAGTTTTAGTGCCTTCTTGTATTAATGGATACAAACTTAAACCTGATGGTGGTCCATGCTACCCAGCATTGAAGAAATAAGACTGATGGCAGGAAGAAAGTGGGACTGCATCCATTAAATATATCTAGCTCCTTCCTGCCTTCATGTCCCAGTCATAATACAAAATAATTGTGTGCTCTGCCAGTCATTTAAGAGAAGCACTGACAGGTTTAAAATATCCCTTCTCTGATTTTTTTTCCTTTTTATTGAATTTATTGTGGTGATATATTTTCTGATATTTCTATATGAGCGCCCCCCCCAAAAAAAATGCTGAGAAAACAAAACCAAAAACTGAAATAATGTTATTGATGACATCAAGAATGGGAGCCTATAGGGCATATGTTTCATTAGGTTTGAATATTTTATGCAACTAAAAAAATTAATTATGAAATCTCAGAGTTTTAACATAGCAGAGGTTTATTTCTCACTCAGGTAGTCAGGAAAAATAAGGCAGGAAAAGTGTGCAAGGAATTTTACTGATCAATCAGTAGAAGGCCCAGGTCAATTTCCTTTCTTTTTTTTTAATTTTATTTTTCAATTACAGTTGACATTCAATATTATTTGATATTAGCTTCTGGTGTACAGCATAGTGGTTAGACAATTATATAATTTACAAAGTGACCCCCCTTCCAATAATTTCAGTACCTACCTGGCACCTTCTACTAGTAGTTATTATGATAGTATTGATTATATCCCCTATGCTAAACTTTGCATTCCTGTGACTATTTTGTAACTATCTATTTGTACTTCTCAATCTGTTCATCTTTTCACCCAGCTCCTAACCACCCCACCATCCCTTTTGCAAAAGTACTTTGATTCATAAAACTCAACAATAAGAAAACAATGAAGATACTACTACCTATTAGAATGGCCAAAATCAAGAATATTGATAATACCAAATACTGGCAAGAATATGAATCAATGGGAGTTCTCATTAGTTACTAGTGGAAAGCAAAATGGTACAGCCACTTGAAAAGACTATTTGGAAGTTTCTTACAAAACTAAACACATGTTTGCCAGACCCAGTGACTATAATCCTTGCTATTTATCCAGATGAGTTAAAAACCTCTGTTCACACAAAAACCCTCTCATGGATGTTAATAGGAACTTCATTCATAATACCCAAAACTTGGAAACAATCAAGATCTCCAGTAGATAAATAGGTAAATACTGTAAACTATAGTTTATTCCATAGTTTATTTTGTTCACCAGATAGGATATGCATGTATTTTTAAATACTTATTTCTTGACTTCTACTTGTAAAGTACAATGTAATTCTTAATCTAGTAAAAAAGTGAAACATTAAACAATTACAAAACAATGTATGCGTATAGTACATAATGTCCTTTCCACATGTTAGTAATAAGAAAGTAGAATTATGCAATACTGTGGAATACATAATAACATAATAGTGTCGAGATATTAAAGAGTTAGTGGGTAACACACAGGAACACACACACACACACACACACACACACACACCATTAACATTTGTAAGAAATTTATTTGGATATACTGAATTTTGTATTAGTCCTCAATGATGACATGAGTGTTCAATTTACATAGTTGCACATTATAGATGAATAAGCATTTTGCCTATTAATAAAAATAATCTGGCTCATACCACTATGTATGGACTTACTTTTGCTAAGACTTTACAGTTGTATTCAATACATGTGTATAAGTCAGAAAATATATTAGGAATATGAAGAGGAAAATTGTACATACAGAATTGTGAAGCAGGTGGTTGAGGTTAAAAAAACAAAACTATAAGGTATACAGAAATAGCAAATGCATAACTAACTACTACTAACCTTACAGCTGATAGAACATGAATGAGGAAAGAGCAGACTTAGAATATCTCTCTATCCCCATCTTAAATTCAGATCTTTGTGGAGAGAGTTTCGCTGAAGCCCTTTCCCTCAGCCAGCCCTGTCCCTGATCAGCCTGCCCCACCCTATCGGCCTGCAGCCCTCCCCCGAGTGGGCTCTGCACCTCAGTGGGGGGCAGGGCCAGCCAATCAACCTCCTGAAACCCCTCCCCCTACCAGGCTCTACCCCAGATCAGCACCCTCATCCCTATCACTCCCTGCCTGCAACCCCTCTCCCCAGCTGGCCCCACCCTTTATCATCCCCCTTCCCCAATTGGGGCTGAGGCCCACCTGCCATTTGCCCTTGGCCCCTCTCCCCAGCCTGCCCAGCCCTGATAGGGCCCCAATTGGGACAGGCTGGCCAGACCTCACCCTTGCATGAATTCATGCACTGGGCCTCTATAATACTATAATGGCAAATGTTGTTATACAAGTTTCCAAACCCATAGATTGGGAAAACAAAAACAAAGGTAAATTCTAATGTAAACTCAACCCAAGAACAAGTATGCCTATATGCATGACCCATGGTCACAGACAATAGGATGGCAAAGGCCTGAGGTGGAGGATGGGAGTGGGCTAGAAAAAATCACTGCAGGAGTGAGGGGGACACATGAAAAACATTTTTTTAATTAAAAAAGAAAATAAAAAAATATGGCTACTTCAGCTTATTTTTTTGGGGAAAAACAATACAAAACAAAACCTGTAGACTTTGGGTGATGATATGTGCCATGTAGGGTTATCAGTGGTTACATATGTACCATTGTGGTTCAGGGTACCCATAGTGGGTGAGGGTTTGTGTATGTTGGGAAAGGGGGACATAAGAACACGCTGTGCCTTCTATTCAATTTTGCTGTGAACCTAAAACTGCTCTAAAAAAATAAAATTTATTAAGTTGAAAAAAAGACTACATTTGTTAACATGAACTGAATTGGGGAAAAAATCTACATTATGAAAGAGTTTGCTACCTTAATTAATTGGAGATCTTCATTGATTCTCATGACATGATATATAGGATAAACAATTCTAGTGAAGAATCAAAATTAATCATATGGAAATGAAGCAAGCAAGAAGTTAATATAACATTAAATTGTGTGAAATGTTCCCTATTCCATAAACGCAGACTGAAGAACACTGCCATGCACTCCATCTCTCTTCATTCATCTTGCTGCTTTATAGAGAGATGTGCGTAATTAAATTCAAGTTGTCAGTATTTCCAGAAATATGTAGTTAAATAAGACATTCACGTCATTTTGCATTTCTGATGCCTTCGTGTGAAATTAATTGATTAATTAGGCTAGCCCTGCTATGCAAGAGGGAAGCAAAGCTATGCAAGTTAGCCTAAGGCAGGAGTGACTACAGTGCTGGAGTTGCCTCTGGGCCAAGTTTTGCCAGATTTTTTGACTTCTCTCTGTTTGGTTTTGTCCCATGAAGTTTTGACTTGTTTAAAATGTAAAAATGAAACAAAAGGGGCTACATTTGACTCTATTCCAAAAAAGGAAAACATATGGAGGTTAGGATATATGCCATGCTGCATATCTGACCTACCTGATACCTGTGCCAGGTCTAATTCATTGCTTCTCATTCTGAATCCCCTCTTTTCTGTCCTGCTTAGCAATGTGGAAGTTGTGTCCTGCAGACATTTCTCTTTAGCAGCTGTCTCAGTGTTAAGCTTGGTCACTAAGAAGGGCTGGATAGGGGCCACTGCAGGAAGAAAGGGTTTCTTGCTTCCTGTGTGCTGTTTTAAGGTCATCATTGTCAGCAAATCTGCATAGAGGAGGTCTACTAGTACTCACTCAAGGACCTTTTAAAAATAAATAAATAAATCTTTATTGTTCAGTTATTACAGATGTTCCTCTTTTTTCCCCCCACAGCTCCCCTCCACTTGATTCCCCTTCCCCACCCCATTCCCTTATCCCCGCCACTGTAAGACTTTTGTCCAATCTCTTCCTCAATCCCTCACACCACCTTCCTCCCACACCCCTCCCCCAAGAGAATAGTCATTCCATTCCCTTTCTATGCCCCTGATTCTATTATAGTCAACGGTTTATTCTATTCATCAAATTTTTTGTATTCACTTGATATTTAGATTCTCTTATTGATAGGTATGTATTTGTTATCACTTTGTTATTCATAATTTCTATCTTTACCTTTTTCTTCTTCTTTCTCTTCCTAAAGAATACCTTTCAGCATTTCATATAATATTGGTTTGGTGGTGATGAACTCCTTTAGCTTTTTATCTGTGAAGCTCTTTATCTGACCTTCAATTCTGAATGATAGCTTTTCTGGGTAGAGTAATTTTGATTGTAGGTTCTTGTTATTCATCACTTTGACTATTTCCTGCCACTCTCTTCTGGCCTGCATAGTTCCTGTTGAGAAATCAGCTGACAGTCATATGGGTACTCCCTTGTAGGTAACTAACTGTTTCTCTCTTGCTGCTTTAAAGATTCTCTCTTTGTCTTTTGCCCTTGGCATTTTAATTATAATGTGTCTTGGTGTGGTCCTCTTTGGATTCCTTTTGTTTGGGGTCATCCTGGACTTGCAAGTTTATTTCTTTCACCAGGTATGGAAAGTTTTTAGTCATTATTTCTTCAAATAGGTTTTCAGTAGTTTGTTCTCTCTCTCTTCTTCTGACATCTCCATAATTCTGATGTTGTAAGCTTGAAGTTGTCCCAGAGGCTTCTTACACTATCTTCACATTTTTGGACTCTTTTTTTTTCTTTTTGTTTTTTTCTGGTTGGGTGTTTTTTGCTTCCTCATATTTCAAATCTTTGGTTTGAGTCTTGCAGTCCTCTAGCCTACTGTTGGGTTTCTGTATATTATTCTTTGTGTATGCTTAATTTCTGACTGATACTTTTCCATTTTCATTAAGATCCTTGATGGTCTCACTAAGGTTCTCAGAGGTCTCACTAAGTTTCTCAGCAATTTGTAGAAGATTCTTGAGTAATCTTATAAATGTGGTTTTGAACTCTATGTCTAGTCATTTGCTTTCCTTCATTTCTTTCATTAGTGACATGTTTCTTGGTCTTCACATTTTGGCTGCTTCTCTGTGTTGATGGAGTGGCTTTGTGTGCTACTTGTCCTTAGGGTCCAGTTGCTTGGCCTCCCCAAGCACCTGAGGTGGACACTCTTGTTGCACCCCTTTGTGGGCTGGGTTCACAGTCTTGTTGTAGTTAAGCCTTGATTGCTATTGGTACACTGGAAGGAATTGACCTCAGGGCCAATTGACTGTGAGGATTAGCTGTGTCTATAATGGAAGAACTTCTGTGTTGGAGACACCCCTATGGGGTAGGACTTGCTTCAGTGGAGCTTTGGTGCTCACTGAGTCTGCCTCTTGAATGTGTCATGTATGTGAGGAGTTGACATCTGGTGTCATCTCACACTGACCTCTAGGTACACTGGTTCCTTGATCTTCAAGGAGGTGCACAGGGAGATCTGCAGATTTCTCTCTGAGGCCGCCCAACAGGAGCTACAGGGAGATCTATAGATTTCTCCTCTTTGCTTGGAGTTTGGAAGTTTTGGAGTTGTCTGACCCAGTTGCAATTCATTTGGTTAAGCTGCAAGAGTGCAGGCCATTCATATGCAAAAGCTGCTGTGCACAGCTTGGTGGGTTTGTAAATTGGGTGGGGTGGGGTCTCAAGGAATCACTAGGGCATGGCAAACAGTGATGGCTGCCAGTCAGCCCTCTCTGCATCTTCGTGTTTCTGCATTTTGTTCAGTGTCCCATGTCCTGTCCCCAGGGCAGTAAACAATGATTCCTGTGCGCACCTCACTTTCCGACCTGATATCAGACAGTCCAGTTTCTGGGTCCATAGAATCTCGCAAGAAACTGGAGTTCAGAGCAGTAGGAAACTTACAACTCCCTCCAAATTGAAAAAACAAAAACAAAAAACAAACAGCACATTCCAGTCCAATTTGCACATGTCTCCATACCTCTGCCTTTCTGAGCCTCTGCACATCCTGTCAGGTCTCAATGTACTTTTTTCTTTCTAGTTGTAGGACTTCCACTCCTTCAGCTTTCCCATGGTTCTGGGGGATAGTCGTTTTGTCTTTTAGTTGTAGTTTTGGTGTGGTTGTGACAGGCAGTGCATACAGGTGTATATTTTATGCTGCCATCTTGGTTATCTCTCCTCACTCAAGGACTTTCACACACCAATGAGGTTTGCACCATTCAGCTTGTTTTTACCATGTGGCAGGCCACTCCAATATGAGCTCTGTGCCTCCCTCTGACAAGTTTCTTTATCTTCATTTATTTTATAATAAACTACAAGCTCAATGCATGCAGTCCATGTATGGGTAGGGTCCCCAGTGGCTGCTAGCTGTCTGCTGATGGCTGGGGCTTCCCTTCCCTGGCTGCTGGCTGCCTGGGGCTCTTCCTTCATTCTGTGCTGCCCACTAGTGGTCATTGCATGTAAACAATAAAACTCCTGAGAGGGACACTTTGCATATTAGGCCTATATATATATATATATATATATATATATATATATATATCCTAAAACATCAGTGTTCTAGTGGCAGCCATATCCTCTCCAAAGAGATCTGAATTTAACATATTCTAAGTCTGTTCTCCCCCTCGTTCACATTCCATCAGCTCTTAGGTTAGTAGTAGCCGAGTTATGCATTTGCTACTTCTGTATACCTTATAATTTTGATTTTTTAATCTCAACCACCATTTTACAATTCTGTATGTACAATTTTCCTTCTCATATTCCTGGTATGTATTTTGACTTATACGCATGTATTGGATATAACTGTCTAAATGTTTAGCAATAGAAAGTCCAAACATAGTGGTATGAGCCAGATTATTTTTGTTAATGAACAAAATGCTTATTCTTCCATATTGCTTAGTAACAATGCAACTATGCAAATTGAGCACTCATATCATCAATGAGTATTAATAAAAAATTTAGTATATACAAGGAAATTTATTTCAAATGTTAATGGTGTGTTTGTGTGTGTTGTCCACTAACTTTTTAATATCTTGACACTATTATGTATTCTATGGTGTTGGATAATTCTACTTACTCACTAACATGTGGAAAGGACATAATGTACCATATACACACATTTTTGTAATCGCTTACTTAATGTTTCACTTTTTTTTATTAGATCAAGAATTACATTGTACTTCACATATAAAAGTTAAGCAATAAATATTTAAAAATACATGCATATCCTATCTGATGAACAGAATAAACTGTAGATTTATCAATACATTTGTGCTGTTTTTTTCTAGGTATATATTTCAATAAGGTACAGTCACTAAATACTTATTAGATGGATTTTAGTGAATGGCATAAGCTGTCAAAAAGCAATTTTCTTAATACTTTCTGCTTTTTTTTTAAATCACAGTGAAGGGCACCTTATTAACTGCTTGCTACATGGTATATCCCACTTGGTTTGACTTATCAAAGGCATGATGATACTTCAAAATTCAAATATCCTGAGTTATTTTCTTATTATCTGTTATACACACCTCCATTGTTTTGCCCTTCTTAAATTCCAACCCTTCTTTTCTCATTTTACTCTATTTTAAGTAAGACATTCCCTACCTCCCAATATATGTCCTTGGAACTTCCCTCACCCCACTGTGTTCCATGACTTTAATTTTTTTTTAAGACGGTAATGTGTAATAAAAAAAAATCCCATTTTATATTCTAATATATCTAACTGCCTCTTCATTAATATAGCATCTTGATGAGGTTACTTACAAGCTCTAAGTCTTTCTTTAAATAATGTGGGCAATATGGTCCTGTGGGATTGAGCCTAAGCAGGCAGTCAGACATTCCTTTCACAATTCAGGACTAATGACTCCCAACTACTTGTCTGCCTGCCTGATTGCCCCTAACCGCTTCTGCCTACCAGCCAGATTACCCTCTAACCACTCCCCTGCCAGCCTGATTGATGCCTACCTACTCCCCTGCCAGCTCAATCATCCCCAACTTCCCTCCCCTGACAACTCAGTCACCCCTAAATACCCTCCTCTCCATATTCCCTCTTTATTAGATAGGGTTTTTTCTTTAACATATTGGACAACCCTAACTGGCTTGGCGAGGTGGATGCAGCATCAGCCTTCAGACTCAAGGGTCCCAGGTTCAATTCTAGTCAAGGGCATGTACCTTGGTTGGGGGCACATACCCAGTGGGTAGTGTGCAGGAGGCAGCTGATCGGTGTTTTTTTTCTCATAGATGTTTCTAACTCTCTATTCCTTTCCTTTCCTATCTATAAAAAATCAATTATTTATATATATATATATATATATATATATATATATATATATATATATATAATTTTTTTAAGGAAACATTTAAGATTCCTCCATATATGATATGCCTGGCTGGTGTGACTAAGTGGTTGAGACCCAAGGCTGCCATAGCTGGGAGGGGATCAAATGCCCCTGCTAGGCTGAGACTCCAATTCAAGCTGCCAGCAATGGCAGGGGATCATGTTGTGGGGTGGGCTGAGACCCCAACCCAGGCTGCCACTGCTGGCAAGGAATTGCTCTGTGGGGAGTGAATTTGTTTTTGTTTTTTATAAAGGGTCAGGAGGGCCCCTGGGCAGCATTCCATTAGGTCACTTACTCTGCCGGCTGTCAGCAGCAGACCTCCCTGAGTCTGGGGGATTCTGGAGGGGCTGAGAGGAGTAGGAGCTGTGATCTTGTGGCTGTGGGCACCATCATTTTTGTCACAGTGTGATGGTTAATTTGCATGTTACTCTTTTATTATATAGGATACTAAATCCAAGAGGTCATGCTAAACCAAAGTTACATATTTAAGGGCTTTGTTTTACATGATCTCCAAAACAAGCTAAAAGACTATGCCAAAGTCATATAAACAAGGGTGTATATAGGTCATGTATTCCTCAAGCAGGCACAACAAAGACAGTTGGCAGAGTATGTATATATGTTCATTTGTTACAGGAAGGAAGTGAAGATTTGGGAAACTACAATGCAGTTTACCAAAGTCTCCCTTCTTCTTCCCAAGCATTAACTTCACAGCCATACTTAAATTTCTCCTCACAATCAAGACATACTATTATCAATCATGTCCATGTCATCCAATAACTGAATGAATCTCAACATTCAGAATCCCATGCTCTATATCATGACTACTAGTATATGCAGTACTTTCCTTGGAAACCCATGAAGTAAAAAGACAATTTTTCTCTCTTCCATGTCTCAGGTAAAACAGGGAAAGGACAAACATATGATAGTTTCATAAGCTTCTTTGAATAGGTCCTAATAACTCTGCTCTATCTTAGAAGACCACTCTTGTTATATGATGTTCTCTCCTATTGTATACACTGAGTGGCCAGATTATTATGATCTCTGAATGCATACTAATCTTGCCACTCAGTGTACTTCTCTTGAGTACCTCATTTATTTGATATCAACTATACTATAAACTGTGCACCTGATCAGTTTTCCCCTTTGCACTGGCTGATAGAAAGCTCAGGGCAAATAGGTGGTTGATGTCCAGCAAAAGTCTAGAATACTTTTGGTATCCATTTGAGATACAAATATACTGAGTGGCCAGATTTATTGACTGATTGATTGATTGATTGATTTTATTGATTTTATACAGAGAGGAAATGAGAGGGAGAGAGTTAGAAACATTGATGAGAGAGAAACATCAATCAGTTGCCTCCTGCACACCCCCTACTAGGGATGTGTCCACAACAAAGTTACATGCCCTTGACCAGAATTGAACCTGGGATCCTTGAGTCTACAAGCCAAAGCTCTATCCCCTGAGCCAAAATGGTTAGGGCAAGTGGTCAGATTATTATGCGTGCAGGAATCATAATAATCTGGCCACTCAGCGAATACATTAACTCAAGTGTCTCACTTCTACATTGCAAAAAGTCTTCCCTTGATAGTAGATAATTTTTTAAAATACTAGCTACAAAATTGATTGTGTGTATGTTGTGTGTGTGTGTATGCATTACAAAAATCCTGTTAAAATAATCACTTGATCATAAATCACCAGGTAAATGCAAACAAACCAAAAACATAAAAAATGTGATAACATTTTCACCTATTTATTTGTAAAAGTATTTTATGTCTGGTACTGTAAAATTTGCAAGGAAACTGTCACTCATCATTGATTAGAGTGTAAATTGCAAACCCTCTTAGCAAGCAATTTGTCATTGTCTATAGTAAAATGTATGAACCTTTTAATATTTGCTGGGAATTTATATACTGGATATACTATCAAAAATTTCAAATTATATCTTGGCTTGTATGGCTTAGTGATTGAACATCAACCTATGAACCAGGAGGTCACAGTTTGATTCCTGGTCAGGTCACATGCCAAGGTTGTGGGCTCAGTTCCCACAGGGAGGCATGCAGGAGGCAGGTAATCAATGATTCTCTCTCATCATCGATGTTTCTATACCTCTCTCCCTCTTCCTTCCTCTCTGAAATCAATAAAAAAAATTTAAAAAATATCAAGTTCTATATGTAAAGACTTTATTTTAGCATACTGCAATGACAAAATCCACACTAATAAAAGAGAAATATGCAAATTGGCCATACTTCCACAATGCCTACCAACCAATTAGGAGTGAATATGCAAATTAACTCAACAAAGATGGCAGGTTAATTTGCATACAGAGGCACAGAGTGGCCAGGCAGGTTGGGACACCTGCTATGAGGTGGAGGGCAGGTGATGGAAGGAGATACAGGAGCAGCGCTCCAGCTGGAGCAGAGAAGACTGAAGGCTCTGAGCAAAGACGGAAGGTAGTGGCCAGAGTGAAGGCCTGGGTCCAGGGTGCCAGAGGAAAACTGGTGCAAATAACCAAGGGGAGGAAAGTCTATTGCACAAATCTTCATGCAATGGGCCTCCAGTTTTTAAATAAGCAACATTTCTATATGTCATTATATATTGTATATTATTTACAACAGAAACTTCTGCAATTATTGAAAGAAATGAAGGTGATCAGTATTTTTAGACATGAAAACATGTCTGAAATAATTCTTAAGTGGAAAAGAAAACAAAGTGAACATGTATAGTGGGCTACTAATTATTTTTACATATTAAAAATATGCTCAAACATTGATAATTTGTTTGCATATATATATACCACACCACATCACCACCTCCACACCCATGATTTTATTCCATTAGAAAGTTACTAAAGAAAGATAATGAGGTTTAGTTTTGGGGAAATTACTGCTATTGTTTCTTTTATGATTTTCAATTTTTTCAAATGTTACTTAAAATGAAAAAAAATTTGAAAAAGGTCATTCTGCCTGTAAAATTTATTTAATGACTAAGAAAATATTTTATATGTGCCAAGTGGGTATACAGATTTTAAGGTTTTCTAGGCTAGGGTAATTGATGTAAAATAGAACATCATAGAAAAAGCAGACTTTGGATTGGGTGCTACATGTCAAGCAAGATGATGTTGGTAGTGACCATTCTATTCAAGGGGGTCTCTGTAACCTAAGCAGTTTAGTGATTTGGTGGCATATTTATAAAATCAGTCAGTATGAGCTTAATTCTTAGTGTTCACATTTACTAGCTGTGTGACCTTGAGTATGTTTTTATTATTTCTCTGATTCAATTTTTTAATCAATAAAATACAGTTGGTGATAATAATACCTACATCATAACTGATTTGTGAGCATTAAATAGAATACTATACAAAAAGCTTTTAGGATGTGCCTGGCAAACAGTAAGAGATACATAAGTGCTAAGCAATACGTATTATTGTAATGAGCAAGATTGAAAGCAGTATTAATTGTAGCAAAAGCAGGTTGTCCTTTTAAGAATACCATGAACAGGATGGCAGTAGGGAATGAGGTTTAGTAGAACTCTACTGCTTTTCTTTTTTTTCTTTTTTTTAAAATATATTTTATTGATTTTTCACAGAGAGGAAGGGAGAGAGACAGAAAGTCAGAAACATTGATGAGAGAGAGACATCTATCAGCCGCCTCCTGCATGCCCCACTGTGGAGATGTGCCCGCAAGCAAGGCACATGCCCCCAACCGGAATCGAATCCAGGACCTTTCAGTCCGCAAGCCAATGCTCCATCCACTGAGCCAAACCGGTGATCTCGGCTCTACTGCTTTTCTGATGGTGCTTGAAGCATGCTTCATTTGGAGCCCTTTTTTTTTTATAGTGTCGAGAAACTAGAATCTGGTCTTTGCTTCATAAGTAAATTTTTTTTTTATCTCTAATGAAAACTCAATAAAAGTACATAATTCCTTTGACTCAGTACATTTATAAAAGTACATAATTTCTTAGACTCAGTACATTTGCAAAAAAAAGAAAAAGGTTAATTATCAATTTGGCTGACTAACCAGGTACAAAAACAAGCTTTGCTCCCTGAATCATGAATATGTTCTCTCTAGATGAATTTACTCATAAGAATTAGTATGCCTAACCATTCCTCATTACTAATCTTAATTTTAGGGAAAATAATAAAAATGTTTATATATGTTGATGGTACATCATCCTGGAACCTGTCACCTAAATATATGCAAAGATAGGCTCAATAAAATCCAAGTTCATATTGGCCTTGTAACTCCTGTCTTTAACTTGTTCTGTCAAATACATGTTTCAGCAGATTGTAAGCCCAGTGCTGCTTTTCCTCTGCATTGATGGTTTTGGCCAGCCACTTTGCAGTCCCCTGCCACATGCCATACATACAGAAACTGTCTTTCATCTTCTCACACAAAATAAAATTTAAATATAAGTAATATGCATATGTAGATCATCAACTTTTTCATAAATGCTCTGTCAGGTAAATAAATGAATGAATGAATGAATGAATGAATGAATGAATAAATCCATACTTGGTGAAAGGAGACATTATGTGAAAGGATTCCTGAAAAGGAGGAGGGTGGGGTGCAGTAGGAAAGGGGACCACTGTGCAGGGAGAGCACTCTGTAAGAGATGCAGGAGTCTCAAGGTTCAGCGAAACAGTTTTTGTTTTATAGAGAGAAGTGAACAAAGCTAGAAAATATTGGGTGTGGGGAACAGGGATGAAAGGGATGTTGTGACCATACAGTAGATCAGATACTGTTTACTCTGAAGGGTCTGTATACTGGCTCAGGTTGGGGGGTGGCAAACCATAGAGACTCAGGGGAAAGAGAGAACTTAAACCAAAATTTGGTAATCAAGCTGTGGAAATAAACAAAGACCAACGAAATGAAGTAAGCAGAGGCTATATTCAGAGCTCCTTATAGCAAGAGTGTCAGCCAACATGACTTGGGTTTGGTGGAAACTCAAACGCAGGCAGAGGATTAGGAAAGCTTTTACTAGAAAAAGGGAAAACTTCAGGTGTGACCTGTTTAGACTCTGTTGGCCTGGAGAGGCTACAAGCAGACTAACTAGAAGCAGGGTGTCCTCTATGATTGGCTAGGGGTGCAGTAACAAAACATATGGATGCTATCAGTTATTAACCAAATTCTGGCCATTTGAGGACTGATTGTTACAGAAGTCATTGTTTAGCTTCCTAGAATGTTAGCAGAGATAGCAATCAGGTCCTGCAAGTCTGACCTTGAGCAGCTGGCTTACAGGGTTTTTTTACTGTAGACTAGCTACCATAGCAGGTTTATGCAAGTTCGGGTCAAAGTTCTATTTTTATATGTTCACTTGAAATGCCCTCTCTCTCAAAGCTTTTTCTTTTTTGCTGAATCATTAAGAACAAACAATTTAGATAATTATTTATTAGGGTAAAAATGGGAATTTGAAGGGCCTATGCATTAACTTGAAATAGATAAAAGAAGGGAGGTTTTGAGGAATCTTATTTAAGTCATAAGGGGGAAACTTTTTTTTTTCAATAAGTCATTTCCAGAAACAAGAAGGTTGATGAGATTTTGTTTTTTTTTACATTCATTGTTTTCATTTTCAGCCTCACAGGGCTCATGTAAAATTCAACACTCTCACCTCTGACATCATTTATACAGCCATATCCAAATATATGTGGGTAGATATGTAAGTCTTAATTATGGATACAAACATCTCACAAAAATTAATCTGAACATCTTTATTATAGATTTTTTAATTTTTTTAATCTAAAAAAGACAAAATATTTAATTTTAAGTCTTCTTGGTGTGTTTGGTTTTTGAAACAGAGATTAAATATTTGGTAGCATATGTAGAGCTTTTAATTTTTCCCTCCCAATGATATATTAAAAGGTATTTGAGAAAGTCTAGAAAATGTTACTCTCCCTATGAGCTTTGCTGCATTGTAAGTTTGTTAAATGTAAAGATTTCAGATCATCATAAATATTTCTTCCCAGATTTCTGAGATTAATAGATATTTTATCCCATGTTGGCCATGGATGTGATTCCTCAAGCTTTGATCCCCTTACGCTTAGTGTAAAGGGCTCAGACATCTTTTCAATTCATCCCTTAGTTTTAGTGGTTGCCATGCCACACTCTTCCAAACCTTCAGGGAGCAGTACTTGGAACTGATATAACAGACACTATGCTTTAGGGATCTATCAAGAGTGCATTATAATTCAGAGCTAAAAAGAAATGCAGAAAAGGTTCATTCATAGGATTGTTTATGATCACTCCCATTGATTTCCTTAAATCTAACTCCATGTGCCTATAATGACTCAATAGAAAAGCGTAAGCAAATTTGAAAGGGCTGTTTCAAACAGTGTGATTGGCTTGTCTGTTTGAACATCTCTTTCATCACCTGAAAATGAAATAAATTAGATGGTGGGATTTCCATTGTAGCTCTCTCACAGCTTAATCTATAGAAAAGCAATATACACATATCAACCCATTTCAATCTTAACTCAATGTGAGGCTTTTAAAATTGAGCCATAAATCATTTTGAGGAAGTAACTCAAAAAGAGGGAAAACAAAGATTTTCATAAGAAAAACAGCATTCTAAAATTTAATTTTGCAAATCTTATTTAGAAATGTAGCTATAAAATGCATGATATGAGACAGCTAGTGGCCAGCACAAGGTGATGTGAAAGCAAATATGAGAGGAATGTGTCAAAAAAGTAAATATATTCTAGTGCCCCTAATGTGAAAGAAAGAACTGAGATACTATAATTTGTAAGAAGCTACAGAAATTCCCTATCTGCCCAAGACATGTAAATATGCTAGTCTAAATATTAAAATATACCATGCATATAATCAAATCTTCAAACATATGGGAGAGATAACTGTGTAAGCATTGGTGAATTATTAATCTTTGCATATGAAGAATTCCTATGTGTTTGTTTTATTATCAGTATAGTTCCATGAAATGGAGAATCTTAATGTGGAATGTAAAATGCAGCATAATGAGTATAGTCAATAATATTGCAATAACTATATATGACGCCAGGTGGGTACTTAACTTATTGGGTGGGTCTCTTCATAAGTTATATAAATGTCTAACTGTTATGTTGTACACCTGAAATTAGTATAATATTGAAGGCCAAATTTAAAATAAAAAATAAATTTTAAAAGAAACCTAAAATAAGTTTTAAAAAAGAAAGAAAATGTCATAGAAGTATTGTAGTGAATAGTAAAGACCAAGATATGGGCATGTTTAGGATAAGATCAAGGAAGGATAAATATATGAGTAATATGCAAATTGGCCATACCTCTTCTATACCCATAAGCCACACCCACCAGCCAATCAGGAGTGTGTATGCAAATTAACCCAACAAAGATGACAGAGCAGCTGGGGCAGCATGACCACTTGCAAGCATGCCAGCACCAAGCAGCCTGTGTCCTGGGGACAGGCATCCTCAGCACCCAAGCCACTCTGAGCCTAAAGGCCCACATGTAGGCCCTGAGCAGTCAGAGTCCTGGAACAACCTCAGCCACTCCAGCCTACTCACACAGGTGTGGAGCAGCCAGCGTCAGGCAGGAACATCCCCGGGACCCAAGTGCTCTGAGCTGGTGTGCACACAAGAGGTCAGGAGCAGGCTGGGAATGTCCCCTGCTGCAAGCAAGAAGAGCAGGGCCCTACTTACACCTGACCCCGGTGGATAAGGGCAAGAAGGCCCCTGCAGAGAGCAGACACCAGTGCCTGTGATGGCGTCAAGCAGGCAGGTCTATAGAGGGCAGAGAACCATGGGGAGCAGGCCTAAGCCATCAGTAGGACATACCCTGAGGGATCCCAGATTGGAGGTGGTGCAGGTAGGTCTGAGGGACTAACCTGCATGCCCAAATTTAATACATGAGATCCCGAGTATTTGTCCTAATAAAAGAGTAATATGCAAATTTACCATACCCATGCTACACCTAAAAGCCATGCCCACCAGCCATGCCCACCAAACAGAGCAAGTATTCAAATTAACCTAACCAAGATGGTTATGGCCACAGAAAGAGCAGGAGGGAGGTATGAGTTGCTCCTGGTGATGGAGGAAGCTAAGCTTTTTGCAAAACCTGGCTGGCAGGCCTCTGTTTAAGGCAACAAAGTTTCAATGGCTGTTGCCACTGAGCAAGGCTTGGGTTGGCCCTGGCGATGGAGGAAGCCAAGTTTTCGCCACAACCTGGCCAGCAGGCCTCTGCTTAAGGCAACAAAGTTTCAATGGCTGTGCGAGCAGAAGGCTTGGCTCTGCTCCAGACTACAAAGTTTCAATTGTAGAAGATAAATAAATCTCAGACCAGGGCCTCTGCCAGGGTTGCCAGGGAGTGTGGCCAGTCTGAAAACCACCACAGGCCCGGCCCCTCACCCAGGCCATCCCATGCCCCAAGGGAACACCCACCCTGATCTAGAATACCCTTCAGGGCAAACCAGCTGACCCCCACCCATGCAGCAGGCCTCTATCCTATCTAATAAAAGAGTAATATGTAGATTGATCCTCACTCCAACACACAAGATGACTGCCCCCATGTGGTCAAAAGATCCTGCCACCATATGGACACAAGATGGCCACCACAAGATGGCCTGCAGGGGAGGTTAGTTCGGGGTGAACAGGCTGGCAGAAGGAAGCAGTTGGGGGTGACTGGGCCTGCAGAGAAGGACAGTTGGAGGGGACCAAGGCCTGAAGAGCAGGGCAGTTAGGGGTGACCAGGCCTGAAGGAGAGGGCAGTTAGGGGTGACCAGTACCACAGGGAAGGGCAGTTAGGGACAAACAGGCTGGCAGGAGAGCAGTTATGCATCAATCAGGTTGGCAGTGGAGTAGTTAGATGTGATCAGGCTGGCAGACAGAAGTGGTTAGGGACAACCAGGAAGGAAGGCAGGTGAGCAGTTGGGAGCCAACAGTCCTGAATTGTGAGAGGGATGCCTGACTGTACCTTTAGGCCCGATCCAAATAGGGAAGCGGCTGGGGGCAGCATGACCACTTGCAAGCATGCCAGCACCAAGCAGCCTGTGTCCTGGGGACAGGCATCCTTAGGACCCAAGCCACTCTGAGCCTGTAGGCCCTGAGCAATCAGAGTCTTGGAACAATCTCAGCCACTCCAGCCTACTCACAAAGGTGCGGAGCAGCCAGGATCAGAGCAGGAACATCACTGGGACCCAAGTGCTCTGAGCTGGTATGCACACAAGAGGTCAGGGGCAAGCTGGGAATGTCCCCTGCTGCAGGCAAGAAGACAGCAGGGCCTAAAGGGACAGTCGGGCATCCCTCAGGGGGTTCCAGATTTGAGAATGAGCAGGCTGGGCTAAAGGACACAAGGCCTCTTGTTTATATATAAAATCAGAATGGGTAAATGAGAGATACCAGAAAATTTTCACAAAATACAGCTCTGGCTGAAAGTATTAAAAGAATTTTGCTATAATTCAGATCAGATTCTAAAAGAAACCAAGAGATAATAAATTAGATTGTAGAAAAGTTGAGAATGTCGGCAGCACAGTCCAGTATGCAAAATCAAACATAAGCCATATGTTTCCTGTGTAGTCAAGAAATAAGTGAGAATGTAAGTAAAATCCTGTTTCAAATTCCACACTGATTCCATTTGATTCTACAATTCCATAGCTATTAGAATTGGCTATTGCATTCTTTAATCTACAAAGTTGTCCTTTTTTCCCCCCTCTAAAGATGTAATGGAATCACTGAATAACAAAACTGTCAGAGATGTTCCATGTGCCCCATCTATATACCCTTATCCTTAACAATTTGTGCAAGCTCATCTGACTTCCAAGTCCCAAAACCTATATTCCTTTTCTGAGATCTTTGGCTATTGAGCAAGTGTCATCAGCCTAAGCCTGGGGCTAGTTGTGCTGAGGACCACTCTGGAGTAGCACTTAACCAAAGACTAGAGGGAGGTGATGTTAAGCTGCACCAGTCTCCTTGTCCCATAACTGGTATAACTTGGAGGCATGATTTTCATACTGGCTCCCAGGATTTCCCCAGCACAGGTAAGCTTCAGTGATATACCATAGTAGTTGATTTGATGATGTGCCTTTACTACCTTGTCTTCCCTACTCTGTCTCAGGTCTACCACTGAGGAACACAAACCAAGACAAAAATCAACCAAGGAAGTTATTTTCTATAATGTAAATATACCTCAGTTAAATGCCTCCTAGTGCAAGGATGTTACCATAAAATAACCTCTTTGCTTGATGAATGGATGTCTGAAATATGTGCTTTGAGAGAGTGAAAGAGACATATTGAGGAGTTAGGTATTTCAGTTGATGTAAGAAAATAAAACTTATTGTGTTGCAGCCATTTTTCAAGAAGCAAGGGCTGCTGTGAACAGCAGTTCAAACTAGTAGTTGAAGTTAGTGATATGGACACATGTACTTAGCCATAGATCTAGCCTCCCCTCCACATGCACTGTATAGCTTGCCAGGCTGCTGAGGGGGCCTCTGTAGGACATTGGGCTAGGCTTCAGATAAAACACACCTGCTACTCATTGTTTCCTTCTGAGACCTTCTATGTTAAACGGGATCATCCCTTTTTCAATGAATGCTGGCTTCAGTTATGGGAATACAGCAGGCTGTGAGTGCCAAGACTGAAAAGAATCTGGAATTTGCAGAGTAAAGTTGATAGGCCATTTATCTCAGGCAAAAGAGAGTTGTATCTGCCAATTTATATTGGTTTCATACCCCCTAGCATTACTGAGATAACCACAATCCTAAAAAGACTTTCAGGAGTGAAATAAGCTCATTTCTCAAAGGACCACAGATTTGCATTTGGTTTCAGATGTGCACTGCCAGTAACATGGTTTGATACTAAGATCCTTCAAGCAAAAATTTTAGAAAGACCTGCTGGAAATTTTAATTTCTGTATAAGAAAATCACAATCTCCCTAAAATTGAGAGTATCCTTAAGCAATATTTCCACCTCAAGAAATTAAAAAGAATACATCCAGCAGTATATTCTCTGTGGCTCAAATTATTTTAGATTTTTGTTGTGTATTTTCAAATTTGTAGATTTAAGCATCAGAAATTACCACTTAAAAAGCAAAATGGTTCTTAGATAAATGTGTATTTTTTGCCTGATGCATTTTTTAATACATGCATCATTTAATGGGTTATAGAAACTGTTATTGAGAGTCATTGTCTCTTATGACCCAGAACAATAGGAGAGTTAGAAGAAAGTATGGCCTGGATTAGTGAGACCTGCATTCTCTCTCTCTTTCTGGTTCCACCTTTCTCTGCTGGAGCATCTTTCCATAGCTTACTGCCTCCACTGCCCCCAGGAAGAGGAAGCTAGCTTTTATTTTTTCATATTTACTCTGATATCTACACTGCAGGATTTGGGATTTAAAGGAAGATGAAACTGGAGTTCTTTCTTTCTATCTCCTGTCACTATTTCTTCTTAACTCCTTGGTATGCTGATTTTAATTTGACCCACAAGCATGGTTTACAAGAGTAAAACATAAGTCACATTTAGATAGAACGTGGCTGTATACAAGTCAGGAAAACAAACATGGGGTGAGAGAGGCTTTTACAATTTACTCTAGGGATTGGATGTTAGTCTCCAAGAAGCCACCACATAACAATGTTGCCTTTCCCTCAGATTGGAGAGGTTAAGAACAATTGTTGATTTTAGACCAAGGAGAAGTGACCAACTATGTGACAATTAATAATAACATTAGTGAACTCTTATCATTAGGTAATTATGAAGATTTTTATAAATGATACCAACTTTTATTTTGCCAATACCTTACTATAGCATATTGATGACAGTAGCAATTAGGTGATGTTTATAAATGTCTGTGTACATCAATTTGAGAGAAAATCTTATGGAAGGATAGCTCAATTTCTGTCATCAATATTCAGTAGCAATATAAGGAGAATATATGATTTTAAATGTTCTTATTGCCACATTAAAACATTTAAAATAAGTCAAATTAATTTTTATGATATATTTAACCCAACAAACTCAAATTTTTAATTTTGATATTTAATCAGTGTAAACATTATTAATGAAATATTTTACATTATTTGTTGTATTAAGCCTTTGGAGTCTAATGTGTAATTTACAGTATAGAACATTCCAATTGGTATTAGCTAGATTTAAAAAACTCAATAGCCACCTGTGGCTGGTGACTATCATATGATACTGCAGGTTCACACAGAATCTTATATAATAAAAACCAGCTACCATAATGGCTTAACAATCAGAACAACCGATTGACCAGTCGCTGTGAGGTGCTTTGATCACCTCTTGGTCCTCTTCCCCAGTTTGCAGGCGCTGATCACTGGATGGCCAACGGGAAACCACAGGGAATTGAGGTGGGTGGAAACAGGGAGGAACTGGGACTGGCGAGTGGGTGGAAGGCAGACCTCTTGGTCCTTTCCTCCAATTCGAAGGCTCTGATCACGGGATGGTGAATGGGGAACCATGGGGAACTAGGGTGAGTGTAGGCAGAAGGGAGAGACTAAGGACTGGCAAGTGGGCAGAATGGCTGACCTCTTGGTCCCTCCCCCCAGCCTTCAGGCTCGGATAGATTGCCAGATGGAGAACGGGGAACCAGGGTGGGTGTCGGTAGCAGGGTGGGACTGGTGACTGGTGAACAGACAGATGATGGCCCTGATTGCAGGCTAGGCTTAGGGACCCTACCTGTATACGATTTCATGCACTGGGCCTCTAGTTTGGGTATAAAACCCAAGTATTACAAGTGTTGCTTTCAAGTCCAATAAAGCAATCCATTGCTCTGATGGCCTTTAGAGAAAGAAGGCAACTTATGTAATACAGTGATGTAAGCTCCTAGTAAATAATGCCTCTTTACAAGATAAATTGCTTACATTTAAGTATTAGATCTATGTGTAGCACTGTATACCTTGGAATTGTCTCAACTTATTCCTTAGCATCAGCAGAGGATATGTTGCCTTTTTATGACCTAGGACCATGGTCGGCAAACTGTGGCTGGCAAGCCACATGCAGTTCTTTGGCCCCTTGAGTGTGCCTCTTCCACAAAATACCACAGCCTGGGCAAGTCTATTTTAAGAAGTGGCATTAGAAGAAGTTTAAGTTTAAAAAATTTGGCTCTCAAAAGAAATTTCAATCATTATACTGTTGATATTTGGCTCTGTTGACTAATGAGTTTACTGACCACTGGCCTAGGAGAAATTTTTTTTTGACATGTGGTAGGTAAATGATGACAAAAGTATGAAAAATATAAGTATTAAATGATATCGGCATTGCTCATTTTGAAATTTTTAGAATGAGATCAGAGTAAACTCCCCTTCCCCCAACTCCATACAAGAATCAGTTTGTTGAGATAACATGACAATATTATGTCTACAAAGAATAATACAAAATTATTTGGTAGGGCACCCTCTCTTCTTCCATTTTGCCTTTATAATAAGTTGAAAAGAAAGTAAAGGACATTTCAATGGCACCATTTTTGTTGCTGTTTTTACACTGACTGCCTGCTGAAAAGAATGCAGAAAAAGTACATTGACTTCCCTTTGAATGTCCTGGGCATCAGACTCTTCTGCTCTGCATCCTGGGAAGAGACCATTCCCAGTTAATTATATAGCCATGAAGCATCACCAAAACATTTGAAACTAGAACACCAGTTTTTGTAATGCATAGGGAGATGTAAAACATTTGATCTGTCAGACCATTAATACCATGTATATGGTTTTTTTTGTTGTTTTTTTTTTACTATTGGCAAAGAAGATGTGAAACCAATGTGACATTAATATTAATTTTATCTTTCTTATTGGAGTTAATCTAGTCATTTTCTATTCCTTTCTTTAAGGATTTTGTTTTAAAAAGTATATTATTCTGTCCAAGAATATTTCCACTACTTCTGTTTAAACAGATAATATAATTGGGGTCTTCTATTTGTCAGGATTTATTTCTTAGCTCAACAGGACCTGTAAGAATCAATAAAATCTCAACTTCAGAAAACCATTTTATGGTGACCAATATTATATATTCAGGTGTCTCAATTTTTACAAATTACATATAAGACTCCTTGCTAAGTCCTAAGTCAAATACCAAGGGAACTTGTAATAAGTCATCAAAAGTAAAAACACACAAAGTAAAATAAGATCTCTATAAGAACCCTAGGAAAATAGTAGGTTCTATTTATAGTTGATTAATAAATCATTTGATACAGATTTCACATTGGAATTTTGCCTAATTTTACTGATATACTTGACATTTTATGTGAGGTATAAAGCATTTTCAAAAATTTTCTCCAACCAATGGACCCTTCTTTTCACAAAGTTCAGGAATATGTGACTCTATTGGAAGAATTCAAAATTCAGAATAAATGAAGTCACACTATCTAGAAATTATTAGAAATTTAGAAACATGATGTGATAAAAGGAGAAATGGAAAGGAATGGTTAATGAGGAGAAGATATTATAGAAAAATTACCTTGAAATAATTTTTCAAAGCTGGGAAATAATTTAGCCAAATATAATATTGAGCTATTGTATAGGAAGAGTTTGAAAAAATTTCTAATTTGGGGAATGTTCTAAAATCCAATAAGTAAGAAAAAACATTTTTTAATGAAGAAAGGCATCTTATATTTGGGTGAAGAGTCCCTTCCAGAAACTGATTCATGAACAATGCATAAGATATAAAAGAAAAAATATCTACTTCAAAACAAGAGTAATGAGAAGAATATATGAGCAAAACATAGAAACAGACTAGAGTATTATACATTTTAAGTAGTTTAAAGTGGATTATATTTATATTAGAAGCTCTATTCACAAAGATTCATGCAAGAATTGGTCTTCCTTCCCTGGGCTGCTAGAACCACTTTTACTACAGCCCAGAGCTTCCTTTCTGTTTTCCACGCTGCCCAAAGGCCCAGAGCTGCTGAGGATGTGCAGAATGCCTGCATCATAGCCATGGCAATGACACAAGCATCCCGACCCACTCCCGGCCACTTGGAGACTGTGTATGCAAATTAATCCACCATCTTTGTTGAGTTAATTTTCATACTCACTCCTGATTGGTTGGTAGGTATCATATGGTCAATTTGCACTTTTTTATTAGTGTAGATTTATTGATCATTTTTAGTGCAATTGTATGTGTGTGTGGGAGGGGGTTCTAATTTGTTCATATGAAACACATTTTCCAAAGTATAGTTTTCTATACTATCCCATAGAGTTTTCTTTAGCTCAAACACTGGTCCTGCAATGATTATATAAAGTACATTTATACCATATTTTCCAACTGCTGTTCACTATGATAAAGGCAATGCATTTTGTTAGAAAAAAACTGTTCCTGCCCAGATATTTTATTTACATGAAAATCCAAAGTTCTTGCCAAGACATATCTGTCTTCCTTAATGTAGCTTAATGTAGAGTATTTAATACTCTCTTATTAATCCTATCTAGAAATCAACATTCAATCACCATTACTTTTGGACAAATACTCCAATATTTCATATTTAAATGTATCTCACAGCTCATTCATATTGCCTAGCATTCTATTTTACTCTATGGGTCTTGAATGTTTAAATAGTCTCAGTTTCACTTTTGTGCCACTGCTACCCAATAATTTTCTGCCAGAAGGCTAGCATTTGATTCCATTTCAAACAGTACTATCTTTGAGAGAATATAGAAAGAGATGCAAATACCTTATAAAATAAAACTACTTTTTTTTCCTTAATACAAACATGAAACTCTATTCAGAGGGTATATTTTGTTCGTTCATTAATTAAATTCACTAATGAGTTAGCTCAACATTCAATTATTGAAAATAATTCAATAAATAATTATCTACAAGCTACTATGGACAAGATCAATAAATTAATGATGATGATGCAGGGGGAGTATATAAAAATGAGTATGTTTTGAGATATCAAGAAAAGTTTAGTCAATTTATGAAGACAAGCTATACATAGTTACAGTACAAAGAAGAAAGCAATAAGTACCATGTGAATTATTAGAAGTATTTTGTACTCAGAGAAAAGAATGCTCTCAGCTGTGATGATTGGAGAGTTTATGCAGAAGGTGACATATTAGAAAAAAATACAGAGGAGAATCCAAAGATGGCGGCATAGGTAAACACACTGCTTCCTCGCACAACAATTTCAAAACTACAACTAAAAGACAGAACGGACATCATCCAGAACCACAGGAAGGCTGGCTGAGTGGAAGTTCTACAAGGAGAAGGAAAGAGAGGGGCTCACAGAAACCCAGAGTAGGGGCAAAAAGCTGAGGTATGGAGACGCGTGCGCTGAGAGAGCGGGTGCCGGAGTACTGGGCTGGCTTTCTCTGGTGGGAGGGAAACAGAGACTCCCAAAGTCATTGAACCCCTTATCTTACGACATTAAACCCCATATCCAGCCGAAACTCATACAGGGGGAGTTTGGACTATGAAAAGGGAGAGGTGCACGGAAATTTAGGGTAGTCGCAAAAGATCAGAGGACTGGGGGTGCGCACGGCACTGCTCAGAGGACAGACTGCTGATTGTGTTACTGGCTTTCGCGAGTGGGCGGGAGACAGATGCTCCCAACTGTGCCACTTCTGACTTCACTAAGCCCCTGTTTTGGGTGAAACCCTGGAGACCTAGACTTCTGTAGCCCTGGTGCGCAGGAGAGCTGGAAAGGCAGCGGTCTAGAGGCACTGCGGGCACGCACGTGCATAAGGACCACTCCAGTGATTACCCAGTCACATGAGACTCAGGGGCTGTGGAGGGCGGGGCCGACTGGAAGGCAAGGCGTTCCCTTAAGCCCTGAGACTCCATGCATCCCAAGCTCAACAAAGGCTTCTTCGGTTTTGCAAGTCTGGTATCATAAGGCTGAATTCAACACAGAACTTTCCCGGCATAGTGAAAATACCAAGACAAGGGAAGGGATCACAAACAAAAGAAATGGAGGGAAAAAAAAAACACGACTGGATAGAGAGTTCAAAGCCACGCTTATAAGGTTTTTCAAGAATATGCTAGAAAAGTTGGATAAATTTATCAAGTCCCAAGAGGAGATGCAAAAGGACCAACTAGAGATGCAAAAGATCCAACTAGAGATGTTGGATAAATTTAGCGAGTCCCAAGAGGAGATGAAAAAGGACCAAATCGAGACACTGACTAAAATAAAAAATATTATACAGAGTCCTAACAGCAGACTAGAGGAAGGCAAGAATCAAGTAAAAAATTTGAAATATAAAGAAGCAGAAAACACTCAACTGGAAAAGCAAGAAGATAAAAGAATCCAAAAATGTGAAGATAATGTAAGGAGCCTCTGGGACAGCTTCAAGTGCACCCACATCAGAATTGTGGGGGTGCCAGAAGAAGAGAGAGAGCAAGATACTGAAAACATATTTAAAGAAATAATGACTGAAAACTTCCCACATCTGGTAAAGGAAATGGACTTATAAGTCGAGGAAGCACACAGAATCCCATATAAAAGGAATCCAAAGAGGACCACACCAAGACACATCATAACTAAAATACCAAGAGCAAAAGACAAAGAGAGAATATTAAAAGTAGCAAGAGAAAAACAGTTCATTACCTACAGGGGAGCACCCATACGACTGTCAGCTGATTTCTCAACAGAAACGATGAAGGCCAGACGGGAGTGGCAATAAATATTCAACATGATGAATAGCAAGAATAATCTATCCAGCAAAGCTATCATTCAGAATTGAAGGGCAGATAAAGAGCTTCACAGAGAAGAAAAAGCTAAAGGAGTTCATCAACTCCAAACCAGTATTATATGAAATGCTGAAAGGTACTCTTTTAGAAGAGGAAGAAGAAAAAGGTAAAAGCCAAATAATTATGAACAATAAATACATATCTATCAACAAGTGAATCTAAAAAATTAAGTGAATAAAAATTTGATCAACAGAATAAACTGGTGAATATAATAGAATCAGGAGCACAGAAAGGGAGTGGACTGATAATTCTCAGGAGGAAAAGGGTGAGGGGTGTACAGGGAGAGCCTGGACAAAAATCATACACCTATGGATGAGATCAATGGGAGGGACGTAAGGGCAGAGGGAAGGGTGGGAGCTATGGAGGGGAAAAAAGAGAAACAAATGCAATAATCTGAATAATAAAGATTAAAAAAAGAAGAAGAAAGAAATACAAAAGATAGTGTCAGAACCAACAAAAACAAGTTTAAATTTGGAAAAGCCCAAGGAGTATTCAGGAAATGATATCCAATATGAGAAGAACAGAGGGTTCCTTCAGTAGGATAAATAGCTGTTTTGTGAAGGGCCGTGAAGTGCCCAGGAATTATTTTCTGGTTGCGGTGGACCATTCACAATCTTTAAGCAGAGAAAGCACATTGCATAGTAGTACTCTTGGAAGGGCACAGTATTGGATGTTTTGGGAGAGAAGACTGAACACAGAGTCTTGTTAGGGTGAAGGAATGCTTTGTAAGAAGGCAACATGTATTATTAAAACAATCGATAAAGTGTTTGTCAGAAAGGAGCAGAAAAAATATCAAATATCTCCTCTGAGAGGCTGGTAAAATCATGAATAAGTAAATAAGAGGTGGGAGGAGGAGCTACTGTGTGAGAAGAAAGACATTTTAAGGACAATATAAACACTGAACAGTGGGTGTGTAGATGCTTACTTGGTCATAAAATATGAGCACTGAACACAGGAGTTATCTGGATTGTTTGAGATGGAAGTCTTTATTTACATAAGCATTAAATTTTGTAGGCTAATGACCACTGATGTGGAAGAATTCTTAAGGATAAGAAGGGCTGCCCATAGGAATTATAAAAGATACAAGAATATGAAACATCCAGACATACAAACCCCATCAGAGCTCTGGGTGGTTCTGTGCATGAAAGTAATACAGACTTGAGGAGTTGAATGTGTTAAAAATCAGAATGACTTCTAATTATTTAAAAATTTACACTAATCTCCTTACACTACTTGCATCTAGCCTTAGGATCCTATAGATTTTTAGTGAATATTTGTCAAAATGTGATGTTATGTCACACATAACATTAAGATGAAGATCAGAACTACAGAGAAAGAAAAGGATCAAAACAAAATACTGGTGGATGAGAGAAGTATCACAGGTAAAAGCAAGTCATGGGAAAGGATAAATGAAGCCAGCCATAGTCTGAGAGATGACAAAATGTAAGCATGAGGGAAAACACTGGGTCATAATTCACTAGAGACCAGCAGAACTCAGAGGTTCACAAATTCTGGAGTGAAGTATAAGGATTAGAGCTTCAAAGACCAGGACAGGTATGCATCAAACAGCAGAACAAGCCAGCAAGAAACACCTAGAATAAAGTAGGAACTTAATGCTCAGGGAATGACTTGCCAATATGAATTTAAGCAGGCATAAACCAACTGAAATATTACTGTAGGATTTAATGTATTTGCTCATATAATCAGCCAACCAAATTTGGAACTCAATGAGTCCACCTTCCGTTTATTACCAATATTATTTTAATATTGATGCACAAATTGACTCTCAAAAGAATAAAGAGATTAAAACACAATCAGCAGTGGAACACAGGGAACTGCAATACCCTCCCACCTGGGAAACAGAAGTGCCAATCAAAACAATAGTGGAAGTAAATGACCATTCTATTTTTTTTTCCTTTTTTTTCTTTTTCTTTTTTTAAATTTTTTAATTTTATTTTATATATATTTTTCATTTTTGCATATTTTAATTACAAAACATTTTTTCTTTCCTCCACAATTAATTTTACCTTTTTAATTATTACATTTTTGTTTTCAACTAGTATTAGTACTAATATTATTTTACCATTTTGGAAAAAATCAAGTGTCATTTTGTTTTCCCTTTACTTTACTTTGGAATTAGAGTTCTACATTCTATTTTCATCTTTCCTTTAGCATAATTTTACTCTATCTCAACTCTACCTTTATGCCAACACTTTCCTCCTAACTTTCCCCATTTTGTTGTTTGTTTTCTCCTTTCCAACTTTAGATTCTCCCTATTCTTTCTCTTTACCTGATTGAAATTTCACCCCACTTATATATCTAATTTCAATCCCCTACTCCAAGGCCATACAAACCTCTCTCTTCTTGACTTCACTAACCAAAAAGTTATTTTGCTCTATGACCTTTTGTTGCTCTTTGCCTGAACGGTGATTATATCGATTTTTTGTACTTTTTTGCTGAGCTTGTTTTAGATTATTTTACTTGTTTTATTTTGCTTTTTATTTACTTTGACTTAGTTTGTTTTTTATCTCTCTTTTCCCTCACCTCCCTTCATATGGGTTGTTATTTGTAGTGTGTATTAATCTCCAGGTACTGGTTGCCGATATTTGTTGGGATTAATGACTGTTCTATTGGTGTTTTCTCCTGACACCTATATTTTGTTCCCCTTTTCTCTCTTATCCTCTTTCTTTTCACTCTGACTTTTTTCTCTTCCTCGTTTCTTCTCCTTCCTCTTTTTATTTCCTTATTTTATTTTATTTTTTTATTCATTTATTTATTTATTTTTCTCCCTCTCCCAATTTGATTTTGGTATTTCTTTCTTTTCTTTTTTCCTCATTTTCCTCTTCTTCTTTCTCTACTTATCCCTAATTTGTCTTTCATTGGTGGTCAACTTATTTGTGATTATTAATATCCTGAATACATTTCTATTCAGTGCCTTGTGTGCTGTACCTGGTCATGTTGTAGTTTGTGCCTTTCAATCAACGTAGCAGAGAGAACTACATAACAAGACATCAGGAGAAGAAAGACCATGGGCATAAAAAGAAACAACCCACATAAGAGAGAAAGGCAGGTTTTACCAGAAAAGGAAGTAAATGAAATAGAAGCAGAAATAAGCCTGCCAGAGAAAGAGTTCAGAAAAATGATTATAAGGTGGATGAAAAGAATGGAAGACAAAATTGACAATGTAAGAGACAAGAGGAAATGAAGAAGACCCAAGAGGAGATGAAGAAGCAACAAGAAGAAATGCAGAAGAACCTAGAGGAGGAGCAGAATAATCAAGAAGAAATGAAAAATGACATCATTGCTACAAAGAACTCAATAGAAAGCATCAAAAGTAGACTAGAAGAAGCAGAGGACTGCATCAGTGAGCTAGAAGACACAGTAGGAAAAAATACCTAAGTAAAGGAGCTTCTACAAAAAAAGTTAAAAAGCATGAGGAGAGCCTAAGGAAACTTAGGGATAACATGAAACAAAACAACATCCGAATAATTGGGGTTCCAAAAAGAGTGGAAACTGAACAAGGATTAGAGAACCTGTTTGAAGAAATAATGACAGAAAATTTGCCCAATATAAGAAAGAAAAAACCCACACAAATCCAAGAAGCTCACAGAGTCCCAAGCAAAATTAACCTCAACAAACCAACACCAAGGCACATTACAATTAAATCGGAAAACACTGACAACAAAGTAGGAATCTTAAAAGCAGCCAGAGAGAAACAGAAAGTTACCTACAAAGGAATCCCCACAAGACTAGCTACTTATTTCTGAACAGAAACTAATCAGGCCAGAAGGGAATGGAATGAAATATACAAAGCCATGCAAAGGAAGGGTCTGAATCCAATAATACTGTACCCTGCAAGATTCTCAATCAAAATTGAAGGTGAAATCAGAAGCTTCACAGACAAAAAGGGACCAAGGGAATATATTACCACCAAACCAGCAATACAAGAAATGTTAAAGGGTCTGCTGTAATAAAAAGAAAGAGGAAGCGAAGAAGAAACTCAGGGGTAAGGACTAAAAATGTCAACAGATAAGTACTTATCAATAATAACTTTAAATGTAAACGGATTAAATGTTCCAATCAAAAGATATATGGTAACCGATTGGATAAGAAAACATGATCCATATATCTGCTGTCTGCAAGAATCCCACCCCAGGAAAAGAGATGCACACAGATTGAGGGTGAAGGAATGTAAGATGGTATTTCAGGGAAATGGAAATGAAAAAAAAGCTGACGTTGCAATACTTATATCAGACAAATTAGATCTCAAAGTGAAGGACATAATAAGGGATAAAGAAGGGAACAATACGACAAGAAGAAATAACTCTGGTAAACATATATGCACCCGATATAGGAGCACCTAAATACGTAAAAAAAACTCTGGGAGGATATTAAGGGAGAGACTGACAGCAATACAATCATAGTAGGAGATGTTAATACCCCACTGTTACCTTTGGACAAATCCTGTAAACAAAAATCAGCAAAGAAAGATCAATCCTAAATGACTCACTAGACCAGATGGAATTAATTGACATCTTCAGAACATTTCACCCCAAAGCCACAGAATATAGATTCTTCTCTAGTGCACATGGGTTATTTTCAAAGATAGAGCATATGTTGGGTCATAAGAGTAGTCTCTTCAAATTCAAGAAGATAGAAATCATATCAAGCATTTTCTAGATCACAGTGGCATAAAAATGGAAATCAACTATAATAAAAACAATATAAAGAAATCAAACACATGGAGACTAAACAGCATGCTATTAAACAACGACTGGGTAACCAGAGAGATCAAGGAAGGAATAAAAAACATCATGGCAACAAATGACAATGACAACACAACCAAACTAAATTTATGGGACACAGTGAAAGCAGTCTTGAGAGGTAATTTCATAGCTCTACAAGCCTACTACAAGCCTACTGCAAAAAAAAAACCCAAAAAAACAGAAAAGAACGGTAATAAATTACCTAATCCTACAACTCAAAGAGCTAGAAAGAGAGCAACAAGAAAAGCCCAGTGTAAACAGAAGGAAGGAAATAGTAAAGACCAGAGCGGAGATAAACAACACGGAGAACAAAGAAACAATTCAAAATATAAACAAAACCAAGAGCTGTTTCTTTGAAAGACTAAACAAGATTGATGGACCTCTAGCCAGGCTCACCAAGAAGCAAAGAGAGAAGACCCAGATAAACAGAATCAGAAATGAAAGAGGAGAAATAACAAGAGACCCCACCGAAATACAAAGGATTGTTAAAAAATACTATGAACAACTCTATTCCAACAAATTGGACAACCTGCAAGAAATGGACATTTTCCTAGAAAAATATAACCTCCCAAAACTCAATGAGGAGGAAACCAAAGATCTCAATAGTCCAATAACTATGGAAGAAATTGAAGCAGTAATCAAAAAGCTTCCAGCAAATGAAAGTCTGGGACCAGATGACTACACAGGAGAGTTTTACCAAACATTCAATGTAGAATTAAAACCTATCCTCCTCAAACTATTCAAAAACATTCAAGAAGAAGGAACACTTCCAAACACCTTCTATGAAACCAGCATCACCCTAATACGAAAACCAGATAAAGACAACACAATGAAAGAGAATTATAGGCCAATATCTCTCATGAACATAGATGCCAAAATCTTCAATAAAATTCTAGCAAATCGGATCCAGCAGTATATCAGAAAGATCATACACCATGACCAAGTAGGATTCATCCCAGGAATGCAAGGATGGTACAATATCCGCAAATCAATAAACATGATACATCACATATACAAATTGAGAGATAAAAATCACAGAGTCATATCAATTGATGTAGAAAAAGCATTTGACAAAATCCAACGCTCTTTCTTGATAAAAACTCTCAGCAAAGTTGGAATAGAAGGATCATACCTCATCATCATAAAAGCCATATATGATAAACCCACAGCTAACATCATACTCAATGGGCAAAGACTAAAACCATTTCCCCTAAGAACAGGAACAAGACAGGGATGCCCACTCTAACCTCTCGTGTTTGACATAGTACTGGAAGTATTAGCCATTGCAATTAGACAAGAATAAGAAATAAAATGCATCCAAATTGGAAAAGAAGAAGTAAAGCTGTCTTTATTTGCAGATAACATGATACTGTACATAAAAAACCTGAAGGACTCCATCCCAAAACTAATTGACTTAATAAATGAATTTGGCAATGTAACAGGATACAAAGTTAATGCCTAGAAATCTGTGGCATTTCTGTACACTAATAATGAAATTACAGAAAGAGAGACTCAAAAAGCAATCCCATTTACCATTGCACCAAAAAAATTAAGATACCTAGGAATAAACCTAACTAAAGAGGTAAAAGACCTATTTGTAGAAAACTACAGGACACTGAAAAAAGAGATAGAGGAAGATGTTAACAGATGGAAGAGCATACCATGCTCATGGATTGGAAGAATCAACATCATTAAAATGTCTATACTACCTAAAGCAATCTATAGATTCAATGCACTACCCATTAAAATACAAATGACATACTTCACAAACCTAGAAAGAATTCTTCATAGATTCATCTGGAACAAAAAGAGACCACAAATAGACGCAGCAATTCTGAGAAAGAAGAATAAAGTAGGTGGGATCTCAATACCAGATTTCAGGCTATATTACAAAGCAACTGTTCTCAAAACAGCCTGCTACTAGCACAAGAAAAGACATATAGACAGAATAGAGAATCCAGATATACACCCAAACCACTATGCTCAATTAATATTTTACAAAGGAGGCATGAACATACAATGGAGTCAAGATAGCCTTTTCAATAAATCGTGTTGGGAAAATTGGACAGATACATGCAAAAAAAATGAAACTGCACCACCAACTGACACCAAATACAAAAATAAACTTAAAATGGATACAGGACTTAAACATTAGAAGGGAAACCATAAAAATACTAGAGGAATCCACAGGCAGCACAATCTCAAACATATGCCAAAAGAATTTCTTCACTGATACTGCTCCAAAGGCAATGGAAGCTAAAGAAAAAATAAACAAATGGGACTACATCAAAATAAAAAGCTTTTGTACAGCAAAAGAAACCATCAACAAAACAACAAGAAAGACCACTGTATGGGAGAACATATTTGCAAATGTTATCACTGATAAAGGTTTAATCTCCAACATCTACAGCCAACTTATACAACTTAATACAAGAAAGATAAATGATCCAATAAAAAAAAATGAGCAACGGACCTAAATAGAACCTTTTCAAAAGATGACAGAAGGAAGGCCAAGAGACACATGAAAACATGTTCAAAATCACTAATTATCCGATAGATGCAAATCAAAATGACAATCGGATACCATCTTAAACCTGTCAGAATGGCAATCATCAAGAAATCAACAAATGACAAGTGTTGGCAAGGATGCGGAGAAAAAGGAACCCTTGTGCACTGTTGGTGGGAATGCAGACTGGTGCAACCACTGTGTCGAACAGTATGGAGTTTTCTTAAAAAAAGTAAAAATGAATCTCCCATTTGACCCAGCTATTCCTAATTCCCAGTCTTAGGAATGTATCATAAGTAATTACAAACACCAATCAGAAAGGATTTATGCACTCCTATGTTCATAGCAGCACAATTTACAATAGCTACAATTTGGAAACAGCTTAGGTGCCCATCAGCAGATGAGTTGATCAGAAAACTGTGGTACATCTACAGAATGGAATTCTATGCTGCCATTAAAAAGAAGGAACTCTTACCATTTGCAGCAACCTGGATGGAACTGGAAAGCCTTATGCTTAGTGAAATAAGGCAGTCAATGAAGGAGAAGCACCACATGCTCTCCCTCATTTGTGGATAATAAAGAACATTGCAAAATGATGAACAAAAGGATAGATACAGAGGCAGTAAAGCATCAAACAGACTGTGATATTATAGCAGGAAGATTAAGAAGAGGTAAGATAGATATGAGATCAATCAAAGGACTTGTATCTATGCATATGAGCATAACCAATGAACATAGACACTGGGGGTTGGGGTATGCCTGGGAGGGAGGGGTCAATGGGGAGATATGTATACATGTAAAACAAGAAAAAAGAACAAGGGTCTTTGAGGGAAAAAAAAAAGTGAAAATAAATAGATTGACCAGATCAAAGTGCCATGTGTACTTCAGACCCAAAAAGTGAGGTCTTAAAAAAAAAAAGTTACAATGTTGTAAATAACACGGCAATGAGCATAGGAGTGCATGTATTCTTTTGAATTAATATTTCAGATTTCTTCAGATCAATTCCCAGAAGTGGAATTTCTGGATCATAAGCAGTTCCATTTTTTATTTTTTTAGGAAACTTAGTACTATTTTCCACAGTGGCTGTACCAATCTGCCTTCTCACTACAGAGCACGAGGGTTCTCTTTACTTCACAACATCACCAGCACTTGTTTGTTTACTTATTGATGACAGGTAAGAGGTGATATTCTAGCCAAAATTTGGAAGCAGTTCAAGTGCCCATAAAAGAAGAAGAAAAATTTACCCTTTGTGACAACATGGATGGTCCTGGAGAGAATTATACAAAGTGAAATAAGCCAGTTAGAGAAAGAGAAGTGTCAAATGATTTTACTCATATGTGGAATCTAATAAAAAACTGAACTAACAAGCAAAATAGAGACAGACTCATACATAGAGAGCAGGCTGATAGAGCTGTTAAGGTTGGGAGCAGGGAGGGGGCGGGGATGGAGCACTTGAGCAAAAAATAAAAAAGAGAGACAGATCTCATTGACATGGGCAACAATTTGGTGATGGAAAGGGTAGAAGGGAGGTGAAAGAGGGTATGGAGGGGGCAAATGGTAAAGGAAAACAAATAAAAATGTTACGTTGTTGCTGATGTGAACTATATAGTTAGGGCTACAATGTTTGCCTCTCTATTGAAGAAGCACAGACTTATTATCAATCCCTAAACAAAACAGTATAAGAACTATTTACATAGCATGTAGTTGGTACTAGATTTATATATAACCTGAAGATTATTTAAAATATATTAAAAAATGTGGGTAGGGTATAGAAGTACTATGCCATTTTGTTTAAGGGACATGATCCTCAGATTTTTATATCTGCTAGGGGGTTTTGGACCAATTCCTCGTAGACATTGAGGGATGACTGTATTTTATTTTGTTGTTGCTTTGCAACAGTGAGTGAAAATTCTTACAGAATCCCTGTATGCAATTGACTCAATTTTGGCTACACATTTGAATAACCCAAAAAACTTTAAAACATACTGGGGATTGGGACCCTTCCTAAAATTCCATTTAACTCTCCTGATGGTAGTCTGGTCACCTGGTGCTGTGGAAACTCCCAATGATGAGGATGATGATGATGATGATGATGATGATGATGATGATTTAGCTTTGCCAAGGCTGAGAACCTTGCATATGTAAAGCTGACCACAGTGCAGTTGCTCACAGGAAAGGGAGTGGGAGGACCAATGGGCTTTACATATACCACACCAGTTCCATCTATGAAGCAGAATTCTTGGGGACACTTAAAGCCTCAGTTCCACCCCAAACCTGTTGAATGGGAATCTAAGTGTTGACAGTACAATCCTACATAATAAAAACTGAATATGCTAAGTGTCTAGTTGGCCATTTAACCAATCAAAGTGTAATATGCTAATGATAAGCTAAGGCTGCTGAACTGCTTACTATGAGGTGCACTGACCACCAGGGGGCAGACACTCCTACAAGTAGGTTAGCTTGCTGTTAGAGGTGCGGCCAAAAAGAACTGAGCAAGATGGGCCAAACACAACCAGGAGACCTCCCATGGTCCCTTCTCCATTTGTCAACCTCCCATGTCCTTCACCAGCCCTGATCATGCACCAGTAAGGTCTCTTAGCCAGCCTGTGCCCTCTCACAATCTGGGTCACTTTGGGGAATGTCAGAAAGCCATTTTTGGCCTGACAGCTGAATGACCAGTTGCTATGACACACATGGACTACCAGGGGGCAGACACTCAATGCAAGAGCTGCCCCCTGGTGGTCAGTGCACTCCCACTGGGGGAGTGCTGTTCAGCCAGAAGGCAGACTCATGATTGGTGAGTGCAGTAGTGGTGGCAGGAGAGGCTCCACAGCAGCACTAAGGTTGTCCAACTGACGGCTTAGGCCTGCTACCTTTGGGGAGCAGGCCTAAGCCGTCAGTTGGACATCTCCCAAAGGCTCCTGGACTGTGAGAGGGCACAGGTCAGGCTGAGGGAAGCCCCACGAGTGCATGAATTTCGTGCACCAGGCCTATAGTAGGACATAACAGATTCTCTTATACACCCCTGTTTAAAATTCATGGCCATAGATCTTTCTCAAACATACTTTATAAAAATGTTTACTTCTACTGAGTTTCCAAACTTATTATGAAAGATAATACTCTGTTTTATTTTTGTTTTGTTTTTTAATTTTAATAAATCTTTATTGTTCAGATTATTACAATTGTTTTTCTTCCCCCCCCATATCTCCCCTCCACCTGGTTCCCATCCCACCCTCTTCCTTTCCCTCTCCCCATTGTCCTCATCCATAGGTGTATGATTTTTGTCCAGTCTCTTCTTGCACTTTCCCTAACCTCTTTCTCCCTGAGAATCACCAGTCCACTCCCTTTCTATGGCCCTAATTCTATAATATTCACCAGTTTATTTTGTTCATCAGATTTTTTCAATTCATTTGATTTTTAGATTCACTTGTTGATAGATATGTATTTGTTGGCCATAATTTTTACCTTTACCATTTTCTTCTTCCTCTTCTTAAAGAATACCTTTTAGCATTTCATATAATACTGGTTTGGTGTTTATGAACTCCTTTAGTTTTTTTCTGATCTGTGAAGCTCTTTATCTGCCCAGTAATTTTGAATGACAGTTTTGCTGGATAGAGTAATCCTGGTTGTAGGTTTTTACTATTCATCACATTGAATATTTCTTGTCACTCCCATCTGTCTTGCATAGTTTCTGTTGAGAAATCAGCTGACAGTCATATGGGTGCTCCCCTGTAGGTAATTGTTTTTCTCTTGCTTCTTTTAATATTGTCTCTTTGTCTTTTGCTCTTGGTATTTTAATTATGATGTGTTTTGGTATGATCCTCTTTGGATTCCTTTTATTTGGGGTTCTGTATGCTTCCTGGATTTGAAAGTCTATTTCTTTCACCAGGTGTGGGAAGTTTTCAGTCATTATTTCTTCAAGTAGGTTTTCAGTATTTTGCTCTCTCTCTTCTTCTGGCACCTCCATAATTCTGATGTTGGTACACTTGAAGTTGTCCCAGAGGCTCCTTAAACTATCTTCACATTTTTTTTATTCTTTTTTTTTTTTCTTTTCCAGTGGAGTGTTTTTTGCTTTTTTGTATTTCAAATCTTTGACTTGATTCTTGTGTTCCTCTAGTCTGCTGTTAGGTTTCTGTATAATACTTTTTATTTCAGTCAGTATATGTTTAATTTCTAGTTGATTCTTTTTCATCTCCTCTTGGGTCTCGCTAAATTTATCCATTTTTTTCTAGGAAAGTCTTAAAAACCTATGGTTTTGAACTCTATATCCATTTGTTTGTTTCCCTCCATTTCTTTCATTTGTGATCTGTTCTTTAGTCTCTGCATATTTCACTGCTTCCCTGAGTTGGTAGAGTAGCTTTGTGTGCTAGCTCTCCTATGTGGCCCAGTATATCTGCCTCTCCAGTTACCTGAGGTGGACACTCTTGGTGCATCCCTTTGTGCACTGTGTCTACAATCTTGTTGCAGTTAATTCTTGATTGTTGTTGGTATCACCTAGGGGGGAGGTGGGGGGGGATTGACCTCCAAGCCAATTGGTTGTGAGGATCACCTGTGTCTGGGCATATGGGCTTGCCTCCAGACCTCTGCCCCTCTCACACACGTGCAGGCACACCAGCTTCCAGAACTCTGCTTTTCGGTTTCCCTGAGTTTCCGTGTGTTCTAGGGACCAGTATGAGTCTGGGTCCCCATGGTCTCGCTCAAAACTGGGGTTCAGTGCAGTTAGACCTGGATTTTAGTGCTATTGTGAGGTTCTATTTTTCTCCTGCTAGAGGAAGCCAAGCACAATCAGTAGTCAGCGCTCTGTGTGTGCACTTTTGTGCGCACTTTCGTGAGCCCTCAGACTTTTGTCTTCCCTGCTCCCCTAAGTTTCCATGCACTCCTTCCTTTTCACAATAGTCCAGACTCCCCCTATGAGTCTTGCCTGGAGCTGGGGTTCAGTGCAGTTGGGACTTTTCATCTCCCTCCTGCTAAAGGAAGCCAGCCAGACCCTCCTCTACCCATCCTCTCCATGAGAGTTTCTCCGTACCTCAGCTTTTTACAGCTATTCTGAGTCTCCGTGTGCTCCCCTCTTTACTTCTAGTTTTAAAATTTTCACTCAGCCAGCTTTCCTGTGGTTTTGGATGGTGTCCATTCTGTCTTTTAGTTGTAGTTTTGAAATTGTTGTATGAGGCAGCAGCTTAGATATTCACCTATGCCACCATCTTGATTTCTCTGAAAGACAATACATTGAAGAAAAAAAAAAGATCATACTTTGACATGATTAGGATTTATGGTTCAGTGATATAGTTTTCAAATTTATATTAAAAACTAGGGGCCCAGTGCACAAATTCATGCACCTTGAAAGGAACTGTGGGCCTCAAGACTGTGGTGGGCACAGGGGCAGGTCTCAGCCCCTGCCTGGCCCCTTCTACTGTGAGCCCTGGCCCCCTGTCTGCCAGTAGTCCCACTCCTGCTGTCACTGCTCCCATGTTCTGATAGCACCAGCCCCACTCTCTGTGACAAAGTCATGATGATTTACCATATGCTCTGTGTATATATGCATCCCTTATGAAGAAGAATGAGAAATATCAACAATATTTCTCTTATAAAATTGACTGAGCCATTGTAAGAAATATGCACAATTATCCTTGTATCATTTTAAGGAGCTGATCATCATTGTGGACATTTCATGCTTTTTATGGCTGTGAGTTAAAATTAATGACAATCCTCAGGCTCTAATGATCAACTTTGTAATAATGTTTTCCACAAGCATTTAGGGACACAACATTAGGCACTGATTTGACGTTACTCAACAGAAACCATATCCCACTACAGAGATCAAGTATTTAAGAACAACATCAACAGAACACAAGTTTTATTAACAAAAAAAGAGCTAACCATAGTAAAAAGTGTTATTTTTCCCCATTGTTTCTCGCAGAAAATAATTACATTTGGCATGCCTTTGGTGTTCTGGTAAAACTAACTCTCAATCCAGAACACCTGAAGCTTGCAGACACATGGCTTAGGGTTCTTAAATCAAGACACTGGGGGCACATTGTGGGACTGTAGTCCAGATCTGAGATCCCAACATCAGACCTCACAATTTTCAAAAATTCTTTGCTAGAAGCAAATATGCAAACTTAGGGGTGCATAGAACATTTTTTAAATGTTAGTAAAAATTCATTTTGGCCATCTCACTATATATGGTTGTGGATTATATTTTTCAGATTATTATTCAATCTTTAAGAATTATTGCAGCCCTAGTTGGTTTGGCTCAATAGATACAGTGTTGGCCTGTGGACTGGAGGTTACCAGTTTGGATTCCGGCCAATGGCACAAATACCCAAGTTGTGTGCTGGATCCCCAGTGTGGGGTGTGCAGGAGGTAGCCAATCAATGATTCTTTCTCATCATTGATGTTTTTATCTCTTTCTCCCTCGCCCTTCCTCTCTGAAGTCAATAATACTATATTAAAAAAATAAAATAAAGACTATTGTACTTGGAATACAGTGCTGAGCCCACAGCTCAGCTGAGAAGTAACTTAAAGAATTCCACAATAACCTCCATGATATTTTTATTAGGATAGAAGTAGGAAATATTTTTGGTGTTTTAACTAGAAAAACTACTGGATAACTTTCATTACTGATAAACTCAGCATAGCTAGAGACAAGGGGAAGACCAAAGACTCTTTTTCCATACTCTACTCATTCAATATAATTCTGTAGCTCTAGTTTCACACATAATAACTATATAAATATAGCAAAGCAGAGAAGTCCAATCTGGTTCTGCCAGACATTTTTACTCAAATAGCAATTTCCCCTACACCAACAGGCAATGTCTTATTTTTATTTTTATCACAGTTGAACAACAATAAAAGTTATTCTATTTTTAACTCTCTACACACATCTCTTTCATGCTGGAACTAGAAACAAAGCCAGGACCAGGCTTCAGGAAAATGCCACTGTCAGGCATCAGCTTTCACTAAGCTTGTTTTCCAGACTTCTCTGCAGTGAGATACGTCTAATGCATCTTTCCCTTTCCACCAGCTTCAGGTAGTTAGATTTGTTAACCTGGTAAGTCATGTGTTCACAAATGATGAAACCAGAGACAGAAGACAATTGAGTCTCTGAATTATGACTTGGAGAGAAGCTACTGCCAACTAAGCATGACTGTTTGGCCTTAATTTATTCAAGAAATAAACTAAAATATAAAATGTTGGTAGATTTATTTGTTACAGCAGCTAAAAGTATTTTAAGCAAGCAGAAAATAAAGAATCATTAATATTTCTTTATTTCAGTGATATTCAGCTCACTGAATACCACATTCTCTCTAGGATATCAGTCACTTCATTTCCTAATTATCTATATCAAATCTCTCCCACCCATGTTTGCCTAATATAAAAATGTACAAATTTCTTTCAACAACGCCAACATATTTCCTCTTTTAAAAAGTTACCTGTCTCTGCCTCATGTTTCATGGACTTTTTTCTTTGAGAAATAATAAACTAATTCATTCAAATGTGTAAATACCTAAATGTGATTTAAAATATCATCCCTCAATTGCTGATACCTTTATATTTTAAGAGTTTCAATACCCTAACCACGGGACCAACTTTTGGAAGACATACTAATTTAGGAAAGTTTTTGGTACTTCCTATCATATCTCACAATGTACTTCCCATCAGGCAATATGCAAAGAGTGCCTTCAGCCTGGAAATCCATTGGCAGTGCCAGGATAGTGATTGTATATTCACCATGTCAATCATATCTTCATCACTACCATTCTCACATCTACTTATCCCAGCTGCATTGTCATGATAGTTACATTTTCCAAAAACTTTGAAATTGGTATTATTCCAGTGCAACCATTAACTGTCAACTTGTTTCCCCCTTCCTCACATACACCCTGCTGACCCATGAAGCAGGAATTTGGGATGATTTCACGGGGAGATGTGGACTGATCAGCAAATTTCCAAACTTACTGATCAGAATGTATTCAAGCCTACATTAAGATAAACTAAATTATGAGACGTCACAGAGATTTACCTAATAGTACCCTGTCCATAAACCTGTTTTATTAAAGTGCACTTGATTTATTAGAGAGATATTTAGTTGAGAAAGTCAGGACCCTTCACACAGTAAGTTAGAGTGTTACTATGCTCTTCAGAAAGTTTGCTGACACTCCTTTAGCAAATGATTCTAGTGTAGGTGATTTGCTCCACCTAGGCTGCTATTCTGGGACAGCCTAAATTAAAAAGAAAAAAAGAGCTTATAAATCTGGAAATGCCCAGTGACCTATTTGAATGCTTGCTTGAATGCCTAAATAGGTCTAAATCTGGCAGCATATGGGGGTTGTGTTAAATGAACACTAGCACAGACTCTACTCTGTCCTTCTTCTATGGTACTGGGTCTGTTTCCAGTGAACTTAAGAGAGTGCAGGGCCTGGTAATACTTGCCAAATGGCCCCACCTTATGAAAACCCCTGTAGCAAATTAATTTGTATATGGCCCCCATGAATTAGAGCAAATTGTGTAAAAATTATTATAGGGTTATTGAAGTTCTGATAGATGATTGATGCCTTAAATCAGCCTGCTAATGGTCTTCACAGTGATATGTTGTAATAACTAAACAGTCAGGATGGGACTTAGGGCCACTATATTAGTTTGTTGAATGACACTAAATGCAGTTTTCTTTTCAGAACCAAATTATATTTTTACTAAAGGCCCACTGCACAAACATTTGTTCAATAGGCTTTCCTTCCCCTGGCTGCTGGCACAAGTTTTCCTCCAGAACCTGGAACCAAGGCCTTTGCTCTGGCCACTGCCTTTCATCTTTATTCCAGCCACTGTAGCTCCCTCCACCCCTACCCTCACTCTCATAGCAGGCATCCCACCCTATCTGGCCTCTCCATGCCTGTGTGCATGCTGCCCAGAGGCCCAAAGTGGCTGGGGCATGGGACAAATAGCATATTTGTCAGTTAATTTGCATACTCATTCCTAATTGGCTGGTGGGCATTGCAAAGCGACAATCAATTTGCATATTTCTCTTTTATTAGTGTAGATAGCTAACTCATAAACTCAACTCAGCTCTCAAGAATTATTAAAAGACTCAAAGAGGTGATTAATTACCAAGCTTTGACCCACTAAACTTAATCTGCAAAACTTGAATTCCAGCTATTAGAATTTTCAGTCTTTACTTAATGATAATTATTTTAAAATAATTTATACACTTAATAAAAAGGAAAAGGTAAATTATCCTATCAAATAAAAGAGTAATATGCAAATTGACTGTGCCTCTGCTACACCCACAAGCCATGCCTAGCAGCCATATCCACCAGCTAATCACAGTGAGTATGCAAATTAACCTAACCAAGATGGATATGGCCACAGAGAGAGCAGGATGGAGGCTTGGGTTGCCCCTAGCAATGGAGATAGCCAAGCTTTCCACAAAGCCTGGCCAGTGCTTAAGGCAACAAAGTTTCAATGGCTGTACAAGCAGAAGGCTTGGCTCTGCTCCAAACTACAAAGTTTCAATTGTAGAAGATAAATAAATCCCAGATACCAGGGCCTCCACTTGGGTCACTGTGGGGCATGGTTGGCCTGCAAACCACTACAGGCCCCTCACCCAGGCCACCCTATGCCCCAAGGGAACACTCACCCTGATCCAGGACACAATTCATGACAAACCAGCTGCCCCCCCACCTGTGTACCAGGTGTCTAAGATGGCTGCCCCAATGTGGTCAAAAGATCCTGCCCCATGTAGAAACAAGATGGCCACCACAAGAAGGCCAGCAGGGGAGTGCAGTTGGGAGCGACCAGACCTGCAAGGGAGGGCAGTTGGGGGTGATTAAGCCTGCAGGGAAGGGTAGTTGGGGTGGGGAACACAGACCTTAGGGGGGCAGTTAGCGGTGACCAGGTCCACAGGGTAGGGCAGTTAGGGGCAAACAGGCTGGCAGGAGAGTGGGTAGGGGATGATCAGGCTGTCAGGCAGAAGTAGTTAGGGCCAATCAGGAAGGCAGGCAGGTGAGCTGTTGGGATACAGCAGTCATGGATTGTGAGACAGATGTCCAATTGCTTATTTAGTCCTAATCCTACCTGGACATTCCTCAAGGGGTCCCATATTAGAGAGGGAGTAGGCTGGGCTGAAGGACAACCCCCCCTCAGGGCACAAATTTGTGCACTGGGCCTCTAGTAATACATAAAAGAGAAAGTTGTAATTGTACACATACCACTATAAAATTATATTAATTGTTTTTATCAAATTAAAAAAGAAAATTGTAAAAGCTTTCATTTCTCACTGTTCCAAGTAAGCCTAATTTGAATCAGTAGTAAGAATGACCAAAAAATATATTTGGCTTCAAAGATTCTATTAAAAAACTCTTATTAAGTTAAAAATTTAATATGGGAGAGGATCTTTAACTCTTTTTTTTAAACCAAATGCCTATTTTTGTTATTTTTTTAATTCTATATTTGACCTAAAAAGCTTTTGATATTTATTACATTGTTAACAAAAGAAGCATTTTCTGAACTTAAAATAAAAGCCTGCTTAAATTCTGATTCATAAAGCATGTACTTAAATGTTCTGATTTTTCTTTTTTATTCTGGAGACTAATAGATGCTGTCAATGTAAACATAGATCCCAGTTCCTGTGGACAGGTGAGACAGGTATTGCTCAAATTGTTTTGGGGAGATGGACAGAAAAGTTCATGTTCACCTGAGTCAGCATACAAGTCAGTTGCAGAGTTTCTGCTAAAGCCACATGCTTTGATTTTTTGCACTAAACTTTTCTGACACTCTCCCAGAATGTATAGCATACTAATAGAAAAAGTGAGCTAACTAGAAAGATACAATTTAAAACAAAGATTTAGGGGCAGGAAAAAATGGTGGCAGAATAGACAGATGTCTCCTGAGTCGTGTCACTGAGCAGACAGAGAGAACAGCTGATGGTCATACTGGGAGCATTTATTGGAGAGTTAAGGGACCGTTATCCTCCAGGAGAATGTAGGGGAATCCTGGACGGGCACCCCAGACCAGGCAGCCCCACTGCCATGGTGTTTTTTCTCCCGGAGCCACCAGAATGAATGCGGAGACCGCGTCATCTTGAAAGGGAAGGTGGATGTTTATGGCAGGCTGAAAAGCTACAGCTGTAGCACCCACTGAACAACCTGAAAAGCTACAGCTGAGAAACCCACCAAACAGCTGGGAGACCCAGAATACTGCTCCCCAATCAGCGCAAACACTCAGATTCAGAGAAGCTCCACACGCCACATGGAAAAGTCAGATTTCACCTGGGATAAGAAGAGAGAACTACCTATCTAGACACCTGGAGAAGAAAGATCATGGGCAGTCAAAGAAATAGCCCACATCTGAAAGAAAAGCAGGCAGCACTAGATAAGGAAGTAAATGAAATAGAAGCAAACAACCTGCCAGAGAAAGAGTTCAGTGAAATGGGAATAAAGTGGCTGAAAAGAATGGAAGACAAATTCGACAATATGAGTAAGAACCAAGAGGAAATGAAGAAGAATCAAGAAGAAATGAAAAATGACATCACTACTGTAAAGAACACAATAGAAAGCATCAAAAATAGACTAGAAGAAGCAGAGGACCACATCAGTGAGCTAGAAGACAAGGTATAAAAAATACCCAAATACAGCAGACTCTAGAAAAAATAAATAAAAATCAAGAGGAGAGCCTAAGGGAACTTTGGGATAAAATGAAACAAAACAACATGCATATAATAGGGATTCCACAAAGAGTGGAAAATGAACAAGGAATAGAAAACCTGTTTGAAGAAATAATGACAGAAAACTTCCCTGATATAAGGAAGAGAAAACCCACACAAATCCAAAAAGCTCACAGAGTCACAAGCAAAATGAAACCCAAAAGAATGACAAGGCACATTATTATAATTAAATTGGCAAACACCAATAACAAATTAAGAATCTCAAAAGAGGCCAGAGAGAGACAGAAAGTTACCTACAAAGGAGCCCCCATCAGACTAGCAACCAATTTCTCAACAGAAACTCATCAGGCCAGAAGGGAATGGAATGAAATATACAAAGTCATGCAAAGGAAGGTTCTTAATCCAAGGATCTGTACTCAGCAAGGCTTACAATCAAAATTAAAGGTGAAATCAAGAGCATCACAGACAAAAAAGGACTAAGTGAATTTATAATCACCAAATTGGAAATGCAAGAAATGTTAAAGGGTCTGCTGTAAAAAAAAAAAAATGAAAGTGAAGAAGTGCACAGGGGTAAAGAATAAAAATGGTGGCAAATAAGCAAATAAGCACCTATCAATAATAACTTTAAATGTAAATACATTAAATGCTCCAATCAAATGACATAGGGGAATGGATTGAATAAGAAAACATGACCCATATATCTGCTGTCTACAAGAAAGCCACCTCAGATGCACACAGACAGAGAGTGAAGGAATGAAAGACGGTTTTTCAAGCAAAATATATATATATATATATATATATATATATATATATATATAAAACTGGGGTTGCAATACTTATATCTGACAAATTAGTTCTCAAAGTGAAGAAAATAACAAGAGATAAGGAAGGCCACTTCATAATACTAAAGGGAACAATCCAACAAGAAGAAATAGCTCTGGTAAACATATATACACCCAATACAGGAGCACCTAAATACATAAAACAAACTCCTGGAGGATATCAAGGGAGAGATTGACAGCATTACAATCATAATAGCAGGCTTTAATACTCACTATCACCATTGGACAAATCCTCTAAAGAAATAATCAACAAAGAAATACCAATCCTAAATGACTCACTAGACCAGATGAAAGTAACTGACATCTTCAGAACATTGCACCCCAAAGCCACAGAATATATATTCTTCTCAAGTGCACAAGAGTCATTTTCAAATATAGACCATATATATGTTGGGTCATGGGCAAAGTGTCTTCAAATTCAAGAAGATAGAAATCAAATCAAGCATTTTCTCAGATCACAGTGGCATAAAATTGGAAATCAACTACAATAAAAACAATATGAAGAAATCAAATATATGGGGACTAAAAAGCATGCTAATAAACAACGACTAGGTACTAGAGAGATCAAGGAAGAAATAAGAAACTTCCTGGCAACAAATAAAAATGAAAACACAACAATCCAAATCTATGGGACACAGTGAAAGCATTCTAGAGAGGGAAGTTCATAGCTCTACAAGCCTACTGCAAAAAATCAAGAAACAATGGTAATAAATTACCTAACCATACAATTCAAAGAGCTAGAAAGAGAGCAACAAGAAAAGCCCAGTGTAAGCAGAAGGAAATAAATAGTAAAGATCAGAGCAGAGATAAATGTCATAGAGACGAGGGAAACAATTCCAAAGATCAATAAAACCAAGATCAAGTTCTTTGAAAGGATAAACAAGATTGAAGAAACTCTAGCCAGGCTCACCAAGCAGGAAACAGAGAAGACCTAAATAAACAAATTCAGAAATGAAAAAGGAGAAATAACAATAGACCCCTCTGAAATACAATGGATTATTAAAAAATACTATGACCAACTCTATTCCAACAAACTGGACAACCTGCAGGAAATGGACATATTCCTAGAAAAATATAACCTTCCAAAATTTAATCAGGAAGACTCTATACATCTCAATAGTCCAATAACTATGGAAGAAATTGAAGCAGTCATCAAAAAGCTGGCAGCAAACAAAAGCCAGGCACCAGATGGCTACACAGGAGAATTTTACCAAACATTCAAGGAAGAATTAAAACCTATCCTCCTTAGACTATTCCAAAAAATTCAAGAATAAGGAAAACTTCCAAATGCTTTCTATGAAGCCACTATCACTCTAATGCTAAAAACACATAAAGACAACACAATGAAAGAAAATTACAGGCCAATATCCATCATGAATATAGATGTCGAAATCCTCAATAAAATTCTAGCAAATAGGATCCAGCAGTGCATCAGAAAGACCATACATCATTACCAAGTATGATTTTTCCCAGGAATGGAAGGATGGTACAATATACACAAATCAATAAATGTGATACATCACATCAACAAATTGAGTGATTAAAATCACAGAGTCATATCAATTGATGCAGAAAAAGCATTTGACAAAATCTAACACCCCTTCTTGATAAAAACTCTCAGCAAGCTGGTAATAGAAGGATCATACCTTAACATAATAAAGGCCATATATGATAAACCCACAGATAACATCATATTCAATGGACAAAAACTAAAACCATTTCCCCTAAGAACAGGGACAAGACAGGGATGCCCACTCTCACCACTCCTGTTTGATATAGTACTGGAAGTATTAGCCATTGCAATTAGACAAGAAGAAGAAATAAAAGGCATCCAAACTGGAAAATAAGTAAAGCTATCCTTATTTGCAGATGACATGATACTGTACATAAAAAAAAGAATCCATCCAAAAATTAATAGACTTAATAAATAAATTTGGCAATGTATCAGGCTACAAAATTATTGCCAAGAAATATACGGCATTTCTATACACTAATAGTGAACTTACAGAAAGAGAGACTAAAAAAGCAATCCCATTTACCATCTCAACAAAAAATTTAAGACACCTAGGAATAAATTTAACTAAGGAGGTAAAAGACCTATATGCCAAAAACTACAGGACACTCACAAAAGAGATAGAGAAAGACGTAAACAGATGGAAGAGAATACCATGCTTATGGATCAGGAGAATCAACATCATTAAAATGTCCATACTATCCAAAGCAATCTATAGATTCAATGTACTCCGCATTAAAATACCAATGACATATTTTACAAACCTAGAAAGAACTCTCCAAAGATTCATCTGGAACAAAAAAAGACCCTGAGTAACTACAACAATCTTGTAAAAGAAGAATAAAGTAGGTTGTATCTCAATATCAGATTTCAAGCTTTATTACAAAGCAAGTGTTCTCCAACTGGCACAAGAATAGACACAGAAACCAATGGAATAGAATAGAGAATCCAGATATTGACCCAAACCAGTATGCTCAATTAATATTTGACAAAGGATGCATGGACATGCAATGGAGTCAAGACAGTCTCTTCAATAAATGGTGTTGGGAAAATGGAACAGATACTTGCAAAAAAAAAAAAATGAAACTAGACCGTACACAAAAATAAACTCCAAATGGATACAGGATTTAAATATAAGACAGGAAACCATAAAAATACTAGAGTAATCCACAGTCAGTGCAATCTCAGACATATGTCAAAAGAATTTCTTTACTGATACTGCTCCAAGGGCAATGGAAGCTAAAGAAAGAAACAAACAAATGGGACTACATCAAAATAAAAAGCTTTTGCACAGCAAAAGAAACCATCAACAAAACAAGAAGAACACCCACTGTATGGGAGAACATATTTGCAAATGTTATCACTGATAAAGGTTTAATCTCTAACATCTACAGTCAACTTATACAACTTAATAAACAGAAGATAAATGATCCAATAAAAAAATGGCCATGAACCTACATAGAACCTTTTCCAAAGAAGACAGAAGGAAGGACAAGAGACACATGAAAACATGCTTAAAGTCACTAATTATCCAAGAAATGCAAATCAAAATGACAATGCAGTATCATGTCACACCTGTCAGAATGACAATCATCAACAAATCAACAAACAAGTATTGGCAAGGATGAGGAGAAAAAGAAACCCTGGTGCACTGCTGGTGGGAATGCAAACTGGTGCAGCCACTGTGGGAAACAGTATGGAGTTTCCTCAAAAAACTAAAAATGGAACTCCCATTTGACCCAGCAATCCCACTCTTAGGAACATATGGTAGTGCGGGGCAATGGAAATATATGTATACATGTAATACATTAATAAAAAAATTAAATAAAACAAAGTTTTACTAATATGCTTCCTCTACTATGACAATGGAAGTAAGATTAAACTAAACCCAACCCATGGGTCCCTGAGACATAAGATGATTTTGTTTGTAGAGCTCCTCTTATTGTGGAGAAAATGAATGTGCTGGAAGGTCAGTATGTATTAGTATGATACTGAGGCTGAGCTGGTTCAATATGTAAATGATGAATCCAAACCAAACAGATCACAGGTCCAGAAAAATGTGGACAAATGGAAGTGGATAAAGGTTTGTTAAGAATAAAGCAAAACAAACAAACAAACAAACAAAAACAGGAAAAATTAAGAAAAGTAGATTCAGGACCAATGATTAGAATACCTAATAACCAGAATGTACTAAGGTAAACCAATGTTGGTAATAAGATCATTCATATAATCTGATCCTATATAATAAAAGCCCAGAAACTGAATGGCAGAACAACAGAATGACCTGTCAATTAGTTGCTATGATGCACACTGACCACCAGAGGGCAGGCATTCAATGGGGGAGCTGTCCCCACATCCCCACAGTGGTCAGAGTGTTCCTACAGTGGGAGTGCTGCTCAGCTAACGGGGATAAGCAGTGCTCTCACAGCGGGCAGATCCCTGCAGGCCACACCCAGTACCAGTGCACAAATCCATGCATTGGGACCCTAGCTATTTGATAAAATATAGACTCAGACTCCAAGCACAATATTATTTACATACATTAAGCTCATTTTTATTAGCACTTAATGTAAATCCTTTCTGCATTTAAATATTATAAAAATCTTATGAACAGTATTTTTTGAAGAATGACAACTAAAGACTTATTCATTTTCAAAATATTATGTGTTAATTAGTTAATTTGTCTTTCATTCATCAACAAATGCTTACTTTGCTTAATTACCACATGCAATGCCAAAATGGAAAAATAAACATAATAACTCAGTAGAGATTTGTGTAGCTTACCATCAAATCCTGAATCTAGCATTTGCTTGAAAAGTGACCTTAATAGGCTGGCAGATGATGGCGGCTGGCAGGAGGGAGAAGAGGGAGAGGAAGTGAGTGAAGGGACAAAAAGAGAGTGTGTGGGTGTGTGTGTGATTGAGTGAGGGACAATTGAATCTCTTGGGAGCAGCGGAGGCTGGAAGTTCAGGCTCTCTTGGATGGGGAGAGACTGCCATCGAGGCTTTCACTCCCCGTACTGTGGAACTCGGGCACAGAACTCACGCCATCTTGAAGGAAACAGGGCCTTTCTTTGGGAACTCACCAACACAGCCAACTAGATCGGCATTGGAGTTGCCCTGCGACCCAACAGCCCCTCCAGCCAGAGTCCTGCAGACCCGTGGACCCTGCATTCCCTCGGACCTTGAGACCTCCACCTCCAAAGCAGTGGGTGCAATCTCCCCCTCCCCAGCAACATCTGTGCAGCTGCAGCAGCGGCCACACAGAGGTCCCAGCTTGCAATCTCGCCAGTCACCGTGCAGGCACCATGTGCAGCATGCCTTCACACCAGTTTCTGGACACCCTAGTCCCTGCGTTTGTGCATCTGGGCTGCTCCCTCTGTGGTGCCCTAGACCCTGTGTTTGTGTGTTCTGGTTGTCCTGTCTGTGGCATACCCTCCTATCTGTTTTGTGGAGCTCCCTATTCACAGGTGTTTGCAGTGCACTCTTGAGGTCACCACCCAAGGCAAGTTTTCAGCAGCATACTTTTGGTGGTCCACCCCTTAAATAGTGCCTGGGAGCCACTGGGAGCCCCCGTGTGTGTGATTCTTTAACTCTGGACACCACAGCCACGCCTCTCCAGGGTGTAGGCCCCTGAAACACATCACCCCGACAGACAGGTCCTTCGTGCCACTGTGTATCCCCACTGGGTATGCATGATCTCAATTAAGGGTGCAAAACAGCAAAATTAGGGACACTCCTATCCACGGCTGCTGAATTCTAGACACCACAGTTGTGCTGCTCAAGCTCGCAGATATACATCAAGAGAACCCAAATAGATCAAGTAGGAAACTACAATAAATTAACAAACACAGGAGAACTGAGAGAATACACCAGTAGCACCACCCGCCGCCCAAAACAAAAAAACAAACAAACAAAAAAAAAAATTGGGTAGTAAAACAATTGGATATACATTTAAAACATTACAAAAAAAAAAAAAATGAGAAGACGTAAAAGCAATCCCCAAAAGAAAGAAAAAGAAGAATCACCAAAAAGGGAGTTAGATAAAATTAAGTGACCAGCCTTTCAGAGAAAGAGTTCAGAGTAATGGTTTTAAGGATGTTTAAATGGATGGAAGATAAATACACACAACTGAATGACAATATTACACAACTCATTGAAAACTATAAGGAGCTGAATGAGAATGTCACCAACATGAAACAAAACCAGGAGGAGATGCAGAACGAACGACATAGCTGCAATAAGGAACACAATGGAAGGCCTAAACAGTAGACTAGAAGACAAGGTAGGAAAAAACAAACAAACATAGCAACAACTGGAAAAAAGACTTAAAAAACAAGAAGAGGGCCTAAGGGAGCTTTGGGACAACACAAAACAAAACAACATACGATTAATTGGGATACCAGAAGAAGTGAAAGAGAAGCAAGGAATAGAAAACCTATTTGAAGAAATAATGACAGAAAATTTCCCTGATATTGGCAAGGAAAAAAAAAATGAAAGTCCAAGAAGTACATAGAGTCCCAAATAAGTTGAACCCAAAAAAAAAAAAACCACCAAGACACATCATAATTAAATTGGCGAACACTATCAACAAAGTCAGAATCTTAAAGGCAGCCAGAGAGAGACAGAAAGTTACCTACAAGGGATCGGATCTCCTATTAGAATAGCAACTGATTTCTCAACAGAAACACACCAATCCAGAAGGGAATGGAATGAAATATATACAGTGATGCAAAACAAGGGACTCAAGAATACTATACCCAGCAAGGCTATCATTCAAAATTCAGGTGGAATCAGGAGCTTTACAGACAAGAAAAGGCTAAGAGAGTTTATCACTACCAAGCCAATAATACAAGAAATGCTAAAGGGACTGATGTAAAAAGAAGAAAGAGAAAGGCAAAAAAAAAAAAACAAACAAACAAACAAAAAAAAAAACTAAGGAAAAATATGACAACAAACATGAACTTGTCAATAATATCATTAAACATAAATGGGTTAAATGCACCAATCAAAGGCATAGGATAGCTGAATGGTTAAAAAAAAACAACAAAAAAAACAGGACCCATACATTTGCTGTCTACAAGAGACCCACCTCAGAGAAAAGGATTCACACAAACTGAGAGTGAAGGGATGGAAAAACATTTTTCAGGCAAATAGAAATGAGAAAAAAGCTGGGGTAGCGATACTGATATCTGACAAAATAGACCTCAAAGTAAAGGCTATAACAAGAGATAAGGAAGACCACTACATAATACTAAAATGAGCAATTCATCAAGAGATATAACTCTGGTAAACATATTTCCACCTAATACAGGAGCCCCTAAACACATTAAAAAAAAAAAAAAACTCCTGGAGGATATCAAGGGAGAGATCGACAACAATACACTCATAGTAGGGGACTTTAACACACCCTTGACATCTCTGAACAAATCCTTTAGCCAAAAATTCAGCAAAGAAACAGCAATTCTAAATAATTCACTAGATCAGATGGACCTAATTGACATCTTCAGAGCATATCACCCTAAAGCCATGGAATATACATTCTTCTCAAGTGCACACGGGACATTTTCAAAAATAGACCACATATTGGATCATAAGCAAAGTCTTCCCAAATTCAAAAAGATTGAAATCATATCAAACATTTTATCAGACCACAATGGCATAAGTTAGAAATAAACAACAATAAAAACATTCCAAAAAATTCAAACACTTGGAAGTTGAATAGCATGTTACTAAACAATGATTGGGTTATAAATCAGATAAAAGAAGAAATTAAAAATTTTCTGGAGACTAATGACAATAAAAACACAACAATGCAAATACTATGGAACACAATGAAAGCAGTGCTGAGAGGGAAGTTTATAGCTATAAAGGCCTACCTCAAAAAACAAGAAAAAATGGTAATGAATCACCTAACTCAACAACTCAAAGAATTAGAAAGAGAGCAACAAGAAAAGCCCACTGTGAGCAGAAGGAAGGAAATAATAAAGATCAGAGCAGAAATGAATGACATAGAGAACAAAAAAAGGATACAAAACTCAACAAAACAAAGAGCTGGTTCTTAGAAAGAATAAACAAGATTGATGAACCTCTAGCCAGGCTCACCAAGAAGCAAAGAGAGAGGACCCAAATGAACAAAATCAGAAACGACAGAGGGGAAATAACTACAGACCCCACAGAAATACAAAGGATTGTTAAAAACTATTATGAACAACTCTATTCTAACAAATTTCACAACCTAAAGGAAATGGACCGATTCCTAGAAAAACACAACCTTTCAAAACTCACACAGGAAGATTCTTAAAATCTCAACACACTAATAACTAAGGAAGAAATAGAAGGAGTCATCAAAAAGCTTCCAGCAATCAAAAGCCCAGGGCCAGATGGCTTCACAGGGGAATTTCACCAAACATTCATAGAAGAAATAAAACATTCTTCTCAGGAGAATCCAAGATGGCGGCATAGGTAAACACCTGTACTGCTTCCTCGCACAACAATTTCAAAACTACAACTAAAAGACAGAACGGACATCATCCAGAACCACAGGAAAGCTGGCTGAGTGGAATTTCTACAACTAGAAGGAAAGAGAGGGACTCACGGAGACCCAGAGGAGCTGCAAAAAGCTGAGGTACGGAAACGCGCGCTAGGAGAGAGCGGGTTCCGGAGAACCTGGCTGGCTTTCTCTGGCGAGAGGGAAACGGAGACTCTCAAAGGCATTGAACCCCTTATCCTACGACACTAAACCCCAGATCCAGCTGAAACTCATACGGGGGAGTTTGGACTGTGAAAAGAAAGAAGTGCACGGAAATTTAGGGGAGTCACAAAAGATCAAAGGCCTGGTGGCGGCGTGCACGGCACTGCGCGCAGGACAGACTGCTGATTGTGCCGCTGGCTTTCTCGAGTGGGCAGGAGACAGACCCTCCAACTGTGCCACTTCTGAGTCCACTGGGCCCCGGTTTTGGGCGAAACCCTGGAGACCTAGACTCCTATGGTCCTGGTGCGCAGGGGAGCTGGAAAGTCAGCAGTTAGAGGCACTGAGGGTGCACATAAGGACAGCTCCAGCAATTACCCAGTCATGTGAGACTCAGGGGCCATGGAGGGCGGGGCTGACTGGAAGGCAAGGCGGTCCCTTAAGCCCTGAGACTCCACCCCTCTCAAGCTCAATAGAGGCTTCTTCGGTTTTGTGTCTGGTATCATAAGGCTAAATTCAACACAGAAGTTTCCCCAGCATAGTGAAAATGCCGAGACAAGGGAAGAGATCACAAACAAAAGAAATGGAGGAAAAAAAACGACTGGATATAGAGTTCAAAACCACACTTATAAGGTTTTTCAAGAATATGCTAGAAAAGTTGGATAAATTTAGCGAGACCCAAGAG